>JANVCG010029828.1:0-10607 GCA_025505365.1 Haliclystus inabai | reverse complement strand
CTGCATAGCACGATGCAGCACAGCTAGTACTGTTGTATGTAACGTTCATAGCTGAAAGTAAATACACATATTTAATCTGATTAAAACAAATTGGAAAGGGAACAGTAATTCTTACGATAAATGGTAGCTTTTAGCTTATCAGGTTCTCAGAATAAATATATAATGCTGCTGATGATGGAATGAATTAATAGGAAATCGGTTTCTTTTGATGAATTGATAAACTCATATCGATACTTCTAACTCATGTTTCAATTATTGTGCCTAATTCTTGATCACTGTTGTAAGAAATATTCGTGAAGTTTTTGTTGTTTATCAGACATAGAACTAGAAAATGACCGGGTTGAGAACGCAGCTACATATCCATATAGCATAAGTGGATGGGTCCACATCCTTCTATGCCTTTTTATCTTTCAATTAGAAATTGTGATTTACTGCTATGTCTCATAGGTTTTACTGCCGTTTCTTTTGAAAAGCCTCTAGCTAACTTTCACCAAGATCTAGCGATAGCAACCGGCTCCTTTCCGCCTTTCTCCTTTGAAGTATACAGCTTATTTGATATCAAATTATCCAAATCTGCAGGAGTGGGGATCGACTTCTTATATCTGATAAAACCTTTCAACAGTGTCAACCTAAATTCATCTAAAATTGAATGTCAATTCTGAAACTGCACGTTTCTACAAAGGCTCTTTGTAATAATATTCTACGAGTAGATCATCCGATCAAGTTTTATATCCTGCAATGAAACCGGATTGAATCTGTAAGTTTTAGTTACCTGGTATAATGTTAATATCTAAAAGATCACAGATGAATCCAATACAATCTTGAGTATACGTAATATTCTTCAACGAGATCAACGGATCAATTGGTGCAGTTGAAGTGAAGCGTAGTTCAATCTCAACATAAACGCTCACGTGACCTCTGGAAGTGAATGGAACAAATTCATTTTAAGAAATAACGTGTTTATTAATGGGGGGTAGTATGGTATACCCGATGGACTATTTAATAAGAATTTACTTATGAAGACAGTGAACCTCTCATAGCGGTTATCTATATCTTTAAGCGATACACTTTCACAGCCAAGTGGTTTCTCGAATAAATCAACCTGTTGCTAACAATGATCTAACTATTCCTGAAATTATAAGTGTCGTTACTACCCTTTTATTAGGGTATAGAACAGTAGGATTGCTATGTGTCATTAAAGTCTATTCTCAATGAAATTTAATTTCACCCACATTCTCTAAAAGCTTGATCCCTGCATTGCTAGCTCGCAAATGACATCCAGGTATCACATGACTTACTATTGACCAATAAAAGATCAAGCGTACATCACAGATTGTCTCAACTCTTGTATAAATAGATGAATATGCAGGTAGCATTTTTCTCAGGGACATACCTGAATGATTTAACTGTATAACTTGAAAACCAATTGACTGAAGTATAAACACTCATAATCTGAAATCCAAGAGAAATTTTAACGGTTATAGCTGCTTATAACGATAAAGTCAAAGATAAAAATGTCGCTACGCTATTCTAAAGTTCAAACCATGCTGGTGGGGGATTATCATCTAAGATCAGGTCATTGCTAGCCTGCGTGCAAACTAAAACCTTTTTGAAGAAAAGTATAACGTTTACACTAAGTTTATACACTTTTCTTCAAAAAGGTTTTAGTCTGCACGCAGGCTAGTCATTGCGGACTAGGAGTGAATATTAGAGTCACTTGACAACATATTTTATCCCGTTAAGTGCATTCTGACATTTTTCGTATTCTACTGCATTCTACAGATTTTCACTACGTTCTTCTCGAATAGTGCTCGAGATCTGGCACGTATGGATTGTATATGTTTTATGTATCTGTAGTTGTTTTAATCCTGCCAGGCAGGTAATACATTGCATATCCCGGTTGCACATGTGCTATACACTTGTACACAATAATCTTGTGCAATGAAAAATCCATATTTTAAGATCAATTATAGTATAATCCTTTAATAATTAACTTACTAATTGGTCTATTCTTTGAAGCATGGTCGTTGATATTTGACTATTTAATATCAGATAATCTTTATTCCATGGATCAGTAGGATAATGAATTGTGATCATGAAAATAGTATCACCTACAAAGTATACATCATAAGATGTACGTTATATATTATGATCCCCAAGTAAGTAGCTTCATAATACGCGAAATGACTATTATTTCTACAACCCACTCAGGGTAGAATTTACACAACTTTAGAGTGTAAAAGCAAATCTGGAGTGAATACGTTACATTTGCATTTTGACCAAAACGCTTAGACTTACACCCAAAAATCACGTGCGTTCACACCTCTATTTGTAAGAGTATACCTTTTTATGATTTATTTCAGTGCCAAAATATGCTAAATGATGATCTTGATAGAATGAAATGAATATACAACCCTTTTGTTTATGATGGGATTACAGCTTGCAACAGAGTTTCCATTATATTTAACTCCTATCCAAGTGATGGCCATTGTTTGCACACTGCTTAAATTAGCTCATAGTCAGATATATGACTTCTACTGAAATATGACTTACCAGGTTTGAGTGCTTTGCAGACAAACGGTAATTGATTAGCACAAGGAGAATCAACCCATCCAGATTCACTGCTTAGCATTACACAATTATTTTCTGTGCCAGAACGAGGCGGGGTTTGCCAGCCATTGAATGATAACGGCATGCCATCAACCCACAAGAAAGAACCTTCCTTTAATCTATAATAGACAACACATAACATTAGCGAAACAGTGAGAGAGAATAACCTTAACCACTCTCTAATGCTTTGAAAATTCAAAAGCCAAGTCAACTGCAGTGGTCGTATGATTCTCTAGTAACTTTTGTAATAACATGTGCACGCCGAACTAGAAATTATTCATTTTGGACAGGATAGATATACATCAACCTCTGGGGAGTCTTAAATGACCAGAATCCTTTTGTTATTTTGTTGTTAACTTGGAGGTAGAAAATCAGCTGTTTTGGTCCTAATAATGTCTGAATCGAGTGAAATAAAAGAGATTTATATCATTCTATTGGAGTCGAGTTTGAATCTGACGTGATTTTTCAATTTTTTTTGCTACTGTTTATTTTATGCTCTTTAATTCTTCTGTTCGTATCCGCATTGCATGGTGAAGCACTGTTTGAATTCTTGCTCATCGCCCCTGGATTGCTGATGACAAGGGTAATTTCATCGAACGCTAACCTATCATGATCAGAGTCATCTATTCATACGCGTTTGGACACATTTGGTTCTGCCACGAAGTCTCTTATTGGTTAATTGTATTGCAAGTAATGAGATACTTCATGGACGTTGGATTTCCAGCGATGGTGCGCGAACCAGTGCACTGTTTTCATGAACAAAATACGAAAAGCTGTAACTCTTTCTTCCAGAAAATGGAGTTCCGGGCCAGAAGATGGAGTTCCTCAATGCGTTCGAGCTAACACACGTGTCTCAACTCTTGAAAATATATGCTTCCAATCATGATGTGACTCTTTAGAATTGGTGGTTTTTCCCCCCCATTTCTAAACATTGGTATTAGCTATAATCAAATATATATGGTCTCTTTCATGATATTTTAGAAAATATTCCACAAGTGTCATTTTGACATACATTACACCAAAGTGACTCTTAATCGAACTTGCCTGTCATTCAACCCCAGCCATGCCATTGAAATCGTATTTGTTTTCAATACATTAGACACAAAGTAACTTTCCTCGTCACTTGTGATACTAGCAAGTGAGCTTCTTTGTGCGTTGCATTGAAACACAGCATCCTTCCATGACCTTGCATCTGGATAGATTTTGTAACAATAAAATCCACTTTCCTGGTAACCTTGAGGGCATGTTCCTGTGTGCAATGAATGAATATTTACTGTAAGATGTAAATAAGGTTTTCTTTATACTGTAGTCTTATTGGTAAATCGAGCGTACATTGAATTCTAGGGTTTAGGATGGTTTGAAAATCTGAACATTAAAATGGTAAAACTTCGAATAAATGAAACCATTTATCTACCTTTATTTTAAAATTACCTACAAAATGCGCTTTCTAATATTTGCTTTCAAATTCTCTAAATTCGAAAAGTTGGGAGGCACTCAGGAAGCTTACAAATCACTTGCTTCTATCTCTTGATTTCTTACTTCTTCACTCGTGTTTGCAAGCATTTTTTTTTGAACTTGTTAAATCTTATACAATTATATAAATTTCATAATGATAGTGTGTTTGCTGACAATCCTATGATTTGATATCACTAATAGTTTCTGTTTGATGTTGCTTTCTCGATATTTGGTATTTGTTGCATTAAGCTCCTCCAGCTCAGTGTTTTTGAATGTCCCTGTTAACTTGGTTTTCGAATTTGGAACCCTCGGGTTGGCTATGCAATTACATCGCCCGTTTGTGGTATGGCTTTGAGAAATCACAACTTTTCATTTTGTGTAGCTAAATCGATTTTTTGATGATTTGATAAAATCAAGATCATAAAACAGAAAAAGTACAATTTTTCCAGATTCTATAAAAGATAGCCCTTCCTTACTCTTGAGTTGGAACAAAATGAATATAAAATTTCTTCAAAAAGCTTTGAAGCGATGTGAATCCCTATAAACAGTCTCATGTGAGTGATTAGTGATCTAGTCCCTTACAAACGTTTGTTGCCTCGTCATCATACTTACCAGTGGTTAGTCCAATAACAGCAGATCCTAAATTGCACAAAAAATATAATCTTCATCATTTCTGCTTTTATTACCAGACAAACAGCTCTAGACATAAACATTACGTTGGTTGATTGTGATGAACTGTACCCGAGGGGGGTTCTCTGGCCAATTTAAGACGGGGAATGCCATTTTACGTTTTGCACACTACCCCCAGAAATTTCATCAAAACAGAAAAAATATGCTCCAAAATTTCAGCATCTTAGAATTGACAGATTCCGATTACGAAAGCTTAGATAGAGAATCACCCTTCTAAGTAACAATTTGTGTGAAGATTGAGAAGCCGATTCTAGCAATTTGTTCTCTCAGCTTGAATTTATAACTCTAGTGTAGGATCATCGCTGAGCGTATATGTACGATATAGCAGCTATACTTCCTTTCTTTTGTCAATTGGAAAACATAAAAAGGTGAGCTGCTAGCTTTGGACTGATTTTCGCCTACCTGTTACCGGTAGAACATTGTAACTGATTGTGGCTTCATTAAGACCAGCTGGATCATAAAATGCTACAATGTAAGTCTTTCCGCTTCCAGATGTTGCCTTCCCAACACCAATGCGTGTTGTAGGTCTCCAAACAAGCTGTGCGAAATAACTGTTAGTGCTATTTATAGTTGGAGATTGGAAATTGTAGAAGATGATTTGATTGTACCAGGATCGAACAGCACTTTGGGCACTGAAGGAGCCTTGCTTCTTTGAAATGAATATTGTTTGGCCGTATTTGAACTCGCTCTTTTCCTGTATCCTGACGGAAGATAATGATAACAATATTTAGCGTTTCGAAATTTCCAAATTGATAAGCTAACTCATTTGTAAAGCATTTGAAGTCTCGAAGTGCTTTCAAGATTAATTTCGTATAAATACAGACAGACGTTCTTTGTGTTTTGACCTTAATATTTCCATTTTGTTCGATAGATGACCATCGTTGCTTGTTGAAGAGAGAAGAATATGATAAGAAGGATTCTAGTCATTATTCCCTCTTTGAACGTGTTTAAATAGTAGAGAATCCAGAATTTTTATTTGCAATGGATATGTATTGAGTATGGTTTACACATTTGTAACTATTTTTCCGTTATTTCAGACTTTGCTCGTCAAATACTTGCGCTGCAGACTTTTTGTTCACTTTTTATCCTCCTGTATGAATTTTCAACCAAAGCTTCAAAGATATAATTAGATTATAGTATAATGATGGCTTACTTACTTATCAATTTTTGCCAGATATTCTGCCCATTTTTGAGCAAGAGTGTGAAGGTAGACGGACCATTGCAAAGGTGTAGCGCTGTGCATACGACGGAAGTGATTGACTTCATAAAGAATCATCTGTTTGAACTCGAAACTGACTCCTGAATAATTTATGAACGTGTTGTATAATTAATTTCACATAATTAAGACACGTTTCTTCTATTGCCTAAGAACATTCGAATCCTTCAGATCATTGCTCCTAATCATCCAGGTTATGCATGAATCAGATTCGAATCAGATTAAAAACTCATAATTTGATGTTCATCGTCTCACAGAAAACATTTATTTTGATCAAACTTAGAGAAGATCATTGCTCAACAATGAACGCAATGCATAAGTCTATTTTTTGCCATGAGACCACCTTTTTTGTACAAAATGCCTTGTATGCGGACTCATTTTGGGGCTCATTGAGTAAATAGCTTCCTTAGTTTGAAGTCTGCTTGTTATCTTCCGTAAGCCGGAAATATTGATAATATCAGTAAATGTTGCGCTGTATTGATTTTTTGAGCTATTTCTTTGTCGAGACCTGGAAATGGCTTCCTATGTCACATGACTTTCAATTACCAAATGAGAATTTTACTAGAAAGAATGTTGAACTTCTTCTCTGATATAGTGATAGGCCTCACCTCCTGTAGGCTGTGTTTCGTCTGAGAGTGCATCTTTACCATCGTTGATTCGAGTAGCAGCTTTAAAAAAGTTTTTAAAATAATAATACCGTTAAGTCAAGTTCAATAAACAATTCGGGTCTGAATAATAGCATTGAGCACGATCTACCGAAAATGAAGCAAGCCTGATTTGCTTTCATGTCTTACCGATTCGAATTTTCCGTACCTATTGTTATCGAATTGGCTGAAAGATATTTCTCGCAGTCTCTCACACTAGTAAAAGTCAGATAAAGCAGGGATCTATCTTTTAAGAGCTATGGCATTTTATCTTAGTGAAGAATGATGTCATTTTGTTCTATCGAGGTCTGCATGAGATGTGTCTCTGCAGATTATGCTTTCTGTACGCGGTCTCCTAATACAACCAGTTCAACTTAGCTATTTAAATATGACTCTTCTTTGCTGCTCTTCGTTCTTGTTAGCTACACATGCGTTTTGGTAAGGAATTATATTGTCTGGCAAAGAAATAAAATGTAGGTTTTTACTTTTCTACTCTACAATCAAACAACCATCAGAAGTATGTCAATCAGAATTTCAAGCGATTTCTATTTTTGCTCTGTTATGAATTGGTTGTTTTGAATGATTTATCACCTTTGCAAACGAGTGACGATATCTTTTGGGCATTATCAATTAACTCTTCATAATTTAAAATAAATCTGTAATCACTGATTGGCTGAGAAGCCATTTGTCCGAGTGTGTATGACATAAACGGGGTTTCATCACCCACACCAATAGCAAAGGCAAGAACTCCTTGATCGCGGAGTTCCATGGCAGTTGTTTCGACGTCATCAGAAACATAGCCATCAGTCACGATAATGACAACTCTGGCGTTAGTTTTGCATGTAACTTTGTTTATCAAGTCAGATCGTGTTAGCTCCAATGCTTTACCTACGATGAAAAATGGATAAGAATTACTAAAATCTTGTTATGCTTTCGTCGTATATAACTATAACTAAGCGGTTTGGGCAATAAAAGCATGCAGTCTCATATCTTATTATTGAACAGTTACTTTTTAACGATACATAAAAACGAGGTAGATTTATAAAAAGAGCTGCAAATCTATAAATAATAATTGCGTAATACCATACTTTTCTATGTGGCATTTGAATCATAGGGTCTAAAGAAAATGAGCTTACCCATAAACGATCTCTGTTTTTTGTGTTTCATCTCATTTACAGCCGCTGTTATACCCTTCATTCCTTTCATTTGACCAAAACTAAAAACAATTCTTGGATCACCACTTGATTCTACCAGAGCAACATCAGTAACACCGATCTCAAAGCCTTGGTATAACGATGTTGTGAATGATGATAGTTTATCGAATAAACCAGGACGAGCGGGAGCTTCGATTGATCCAGAATTATCGAGAATGATCACTAAATCAAGTCTTGTAGCACATTTGCCAGCTAAAATGAAACAAAATAGTGATTCATTGAGTTTGACAAGAAATCTGGATGATTTGAAGCTTCGTGAACCACATTTATGATTCTTAAAACGGATTATTACTTAGAGATTACATTACAGTGAATATGGTTTTGGTTTCTAGATGGAAGTTTCAGATTTCCAAATAATTATTGTAAAGCATTTTGCTCTTTCCTTAGAGGATGCTTCTCTTCTTGTTAAGTTTTGTATTTAAATATTTACTTGGTAATGGTGGTTGAACTGTGGTTGTAATATCTGGTGGGGGAATAGGTGTTGCTGCTGTTGTCGTTGGATCAGGGATAATATCAGGATTCATTGCTGGTGTTGTTTCGTCTTCTGGTGGCGGTGGAACTGTCGGAGGTGTTGTTTCGTCCACTACTGGTGGTGGAACTGTTGGAGGAGTTGTCTCGTCATACGGTGGCGTTGTAGTTGGTGTTGTAGTCGGTGCCTCTGTTGTTGGAGTAGTTGTTTCCTCGACAGTCGGTGTAGTTTCTGCAAAAAATAAAAGCATGTTGTTTTCCATCAGCTTTCTTCATGTTACTCTCAAGAGGTGATTTATATTTGTATATGTACAAATGATAATAAAACCTAAAAATGACTACAAATTGAAGTTTATTTTAAAAACTGAAAGGCTTACTTCAACTAATCAGTAGAATATAAAATTCGGATTATTCATGAAAGGGAAATTACTGATATTAATGTTATACCACAGCTTGGTGTTTGGCTGCAATATAGTTGAATAAAAGAGCGATTTATTATCATTTATCATCATATAGCTTGAGGCTTTTTTTAAAGGAGTTAATTAAAATTGTTCAACGCTTCTTCTTGGTTATTAACACCAATATTCGTAAAATGTAGTTTTTCTTTAGAAAAATAATCCTAGAATTCTTAGGCTTTTCAATACAAATGATAGAGGAATAATTGCTTTGAGGCGTGATTACCTGGTGCAGCAGTTGTTTTCAACTTTTTACCTATGGAAATCAAAAACAAAATATGGAACTTTCTCTCACAACAATTTATATTTTCATTTCAAAAAGACCTTGAAGCTTTCATTGGTGTTGATGACTCGGTAGTTTGAGTTTAAGTTATGTCCTGGTATTTTGACTATTTTTTCATGAAATTGTAAGTTGGTTTGAGTTGCCTATTGACACTGATAATTCATATAATAATACTTGAGTCATCGTGTTTGGATCCAGGCTTCATGTCATTTCTACGCTATTTTTTATTGTTTTGCATTCATCGTACCAAAACTAACTGAATCTTTATACTATACAATCTTGATTACGCTACATCATTACACTATCGTTTTCAAGGTATCTCTCCTATAAACAACAATCAGAATTACTTTAACAAATTTAACTTAGGGTATACTTCTAAACTGTTGCATAGTCTTAAATATTTACCTTACGAATATAAAACTAAATTTAAATGTCACCTTATGATTACGAGGCACGGCATATATCTCATCTTTGAGACTATACGAAGCTCTTGTTACACACGAGCGCACTGCAACAATATAAGCTATTGGGTTCCTTCGAACATCCACATATTCCCATCCTTCTGTTATAGCGCTGTGGGCAATCGTGCAATTTGGCTGTCCAGGCTGTCATGTTGAGCAATTAGAATATTCGATGAGAACATGTATTTCTGAGCTTCAAGTTCGTTTTTAACAAGAAGCCGATTTGAATAAAATGTTTGCCTTTTTAGCCTCTCTAACATCTATCAAATGGTAGCGTGGTCCGTAGATCCAGCTACAGAGGCTTCCCATTGTAATAAACATATGTTAACATTTCATTTGCATCAACATTTGTTTTTACGCCAATAACTAACTAAGAACTTACCATTATAAATTATTTCAATCTCTTTAATTATTATCCTCCAGTAAAAAATAACGAAATGATCCATGAAGAATGAGGAGTAATATTTGTTTTCATGATTTGGTTTACCAATGGTGATTAAAGTGTATTGATCATTTGGAAAACTCTTTGAGGTTTTTTTGCCACGTGCTGTCTCGTTGTTATTTATATAAAGGAATAGTCCTTCACCTGTTAATCAAGAAACAAAAACATAGTAACAAAGTAATATATTTAAGGCGTAAAGGAACTCTTTAAAGTATCAGTCTCAAATCTCAATGGTGAATTGAAAATTACACGAGTAAAGTTTTGGGCCGATAAACGTTGCAAAAGTAGCCCGCGAAGCCCCATAATTACCTTCATGAACCAAAGCATTCAAACATGTTTGACTTTAGTTCTACTTCGTATTCAACATCTAATTTCTAGAGCGCTTAATTGCTGCTCACAACATAGTTTTGAAAAGCTAAGCGTCTATTTCTTGTGTATACTCATGGCACTACGTAGTTGAGACATAAATATAGTAATTAGTACATGATATCAAGTTTTCTTCGAAGTACATGTAGTGATAATTAATAAATAGCTTCAAAGAAAACCAATTCTTCTACACTAGAATGTAACTGCTTTGATAAGAGGCTGTTTGGTTTCTCGACACTCTGCTATCCGTCTAGCAATCATTTTACGTTTATGAAGATTTTGAAAATTATCAAAGTTGTTTGT
>JANVCG010029806.1:0-10621 GCA_025505365.1 Haliclystus inabai | reverse complement strand
CTGGCGGCTTCCACCTACAGATTACTGACTGGACAAATGGCTAACTAGGTAAGGTTCCCATCGTAACCCAACTGGTACGCCTTTTTTAACTACACTTCCCTGCCATGAGATCAGTCTCTGTCTACGGACTATTTTCATAATTTATTTTCAAGTAGTTAATCTGCATTAAATGACTACCGATTCCCGATGCTTTATCAATGGTGGATTCTATATCTTGGCCGGCTCGTGTCGTTCACCGTGATTGCTGATCTCAGGTACTGGGTCAAAGCAAATCACGAGTTCGATCATTTGAATCATTGATATTTTACAAAACGGCCATGCTGAGAATTCCCAACTTTTTATTTTGAAAGTTGAAAGATTACTTTTCATGAAAACATAGAAAAACGCAATTTGTAAAAATTTATTAAAGGCAGTTATTTGCCACACAATCAAGCGCATAAATACGTCATCGCTGTTTGCTTGTTGTTACAAATCTCGCACAGCACTTTACTTCATGTTTCCAATTCTGACAACGGACGAGAAGCTTACTTTGTTTGGTCACCTATCGTTAGTTTATGGCGAATAATATTTGATTTGAAAATTGCAATTATTCAGATTATGATTTTCAAGTTATATTGGCATGGTGTCTGTCTGTAGTTTACTTTTCAATCATTGAATGTGTTACAAAATACTGAATGGCGGTTTGGGTGTTTTCGACGATGACATTGTGTTGTTGCTAACTAAATTCGTTCTCATTTTGAATTTCATTCAATATTTACGAGCAAAATTAAGGTATCACCATGTTAATACTATGCACTAATGTGTCTACAATCTGGAATGGCTTGATATTTTCGAATCGTTTTTAATGATGATTAGATGAATTGCAAATTTCTAGATACTCACCGTTGCCGTCAACGAAGGTATGAAAGCATGTCCGTAACTTGGATTTTGATGCTATTACAAACGAAATATAACACAACCCCAAGAAATATACAGATTCAAATCAATACTCTGCCAGTTGAACATTTCATAACTTAAAATTCACTCAAGCATGTTTATGAAAATAATTCGATAAATTGTTCAATTACGCTTCTGTGCAACAGCGAAAAAGCGGGAGCAAACTTTTGACTAAATTCAGAGGTTTGAATATCAAATACAACTAAAAGAAACTAGTACTTTGGAACTGAACTGGTAGATGCAACAATGCAGTATGTATAACTATGGTTGGAAATGTTTAGAAATGATGGAAAAATTCATTTTTAAATGTGAACAAAATGAAATTCGATAGCTTCGAATAACTGAGTAGCAGAGACATCATCAGAGAAAAAGCGCAATACTGTATTTCGAACGTGAACAATTCCTTTAAAATCAACAGGTGATGTTATAGCTTTCTAAATTTCCATATTCAATACTAAAGCTCATCAATCTTGAATGCTGAACAACATTGATGTGAAATTAAATTCGAAATTGACATGAGAGCGAAATCATTTTTCATCAGGACTCCTTACCTAGATAATGATGAGACTATCATCACAAAATCTGAGGAGTGACTATTTTAAAATCTACTGGTAATGTAATACCACTCAAGATTGCAGATAAGAAAATATATAATGCATCATTAATTTACATTATCGTATAGCCTCAGCATAAACGTGAACTGAAATTCTACGAGAGAGCGAACTTAGTTAGCTACAACGCCATGTCTTGGTCGAAAACGAAAATAAAAACCCGCCATTCAGTATTCTGCAAAACAATTAATTATCCAAAAATAAACAACATACACCATGCCAATAAACCTTGAAGATACATAATCTGAATAATTGCAATTTTCTAATCAAATCTTATTGACTGTAAAATAAATCAACGATAAGTTTCCAAATAAATTTAGCTTCTCGTCTGTCGTCAGAATTGCAGAAACATAAAGTAAAGTGCTGTGCGAGATTTGTTACCACATACAAACAACGATGATTAATTCGCGCGCTTGATTGTAAAGTAAATAACTGTCTTTAATAAACTTTTGCAAATTGCGTTCTTCTATCTTTTCATGAGAAGTAATCTTCCAACTTGATCACAGTGGTATTAATATTCTTCAATTTTGAAAATAAAAGGTTGGGAATTCTCAACATGGCCGTTTAGTACAACATCAAAGATTCAAATGATCGAACATGTTATTTGCGTTTACCCAGTATCCGAGATTAGCAATCACGGAACTGCACGACTCGCCTGTATCGAGCTGGCCCTACAAGTGTTTCCAGTAGGCTTATTTTTATCACAAAAGTTTGATCACACCTTGATCAAGATTGATCAGCCTTTTTAAAGTTTTGATCAGCTTTGATCAGTAAATAAGAAGCTATTTTATAATGTAGGGCCAGCTCGATACAAAATTTTCAAAATTCCGGCTCATTAAAGATTTATGAATCAAATTTGGTATCAAAAGTTTGATCACGGCGTGATCAACGCAAATACGCCTGTTATTTTGAATGATCATTGATGTAAAGACGGTTATTAGCAAAATAGAGATATGTAGGGCCAGCTCGATACAAAATTTTCCAAATCTTTGTTCGTTTGAGATTTATCAATCAAATTTGGTATCAAAAGTTTGATCACAGCGTGATCAATACAAAAACGATTGTTATTTTGCATGAGCATCGATTTAGAGACGGTTATTAGCAAAATAGAGATATGTAGGGCCAGCTCGATACAGAATTTCCCAAATCTTTGTTCGTTTGAGATTTATCAATCAAAATTAATATCAAAAGTTTGATCACGGCGTGATCAATGCAAATACGCTTGTTATTTCAAATGATCATTGATGTAAAGACAGTTATGTTATTAGCAAAATAGAGGTATGTAGGACCAGCTCGTTGATCACATCGTGATAATTATTTCCAGCCCCGGTTTCTAGCAAACTTCTGTTTAGTTCAACCACTAATAATAGAGCGACGCTTAATTGCAAAAATGAATGATCTTCATGCATATTCTTAATATAGGTCGCATATTTGTTAACCTATCTGTTAACCACAAAAATGAAGACCATCAATATGACAACATGGATTCATTTACAAACTGGTTCAATGAAATCTTGGATGATGCAAATGATTTTATTAACCAGAATCCAGCTGGCCCTACATATCTCTATTTTGCTAATAACCGTCTCTACATCGATGATCATGCAAAATAACAATCGTATTTGCATTGATCACGCCGTGATCAAACTTTTGATACCAAATTTGATTGATAAATCTCAAACGAACAAAGATATGATACCAAACTCGATTCATAAATCTTCAAGGAGCCGGAATTTCAAACATTTTGTATCGAGCTGGCCTTACATTTTAAAATAGCTTCTTATTTACTGATCAAAGCTGATCAAAACTTTAAAAAGGCTGATCAATGTTGATCAAGGTGTGATCAAACTTTTATGATAAAAACTAAGTTTATTGGAAACACTTGTAGGGCCAGCTCAATACAGGTGCACGACTCGGCTTTCTGGCTGTCACGGTGAACGACACGAGCGGGCCATGATAAAGAATCCGCCATTGACAATTAAACTTAGGAAGCAATGAATATGTACATGATTAAGAGGTTTGAAAAACAGCTCAATAGTCTGCATTGGAAATATCTATCACATGAAATTATGGTTGCAAAAATTCTTCGAATTTCTATAATGTTATCACTTCGATCAATAGCTATCCTACTTCAACTATTATTCGAAACTGGTTGTATTCTTGCTATATCAACCGGAGGCGGGAGTTTTCATATAAAAACTGGACATAAAATAATTGGTGAACCACTAAGTGAGATTGAGTCGGTGTCGAGACTCATGTGTACGGTAATATGTGGATTTGAAAGGGATTGCAAAGTTATTAACTACATCAGCGCTAATGACAGCGGGATAACAAAATGTCAGCTATTTAACTTTCAAGGAACAGAAGAGAATTTACAGAAAGATGAAGCGTCTACCTTTATAGAAAAGCTCAAGGTAATTGTAATATGAAAAACTGGTAAAGTTGTGTTATGGTAACATGTTTCTCTTTAAATTATGTAGATAATTTTGACGTTTCTTTCCAACTACGTATTTTTGGCTTAAATGATGCCAGAATTATTATCAGGCAATGCAAAAAGCAATTATTGAATTGGGATCATACTTTTAAAATCTTGGGTATTTTCAGTCAGCCATTATCGCCCTTATTCAACAAAATTGAGAGAAAGGTGGTTCTTATATGTATAAACAATGCATCGATTTGACATCGTTCATACCGCAATTGGTAAGCGTTCAATTGGAATGGAAATAATGTAAATAATTGTGATTTTCCCAGTCTAAAAACCTGTTCAATAGGAATCAATCATCAAATATTGACGTACCATTTGATGAATTATTATTCAAAATTGTAAAGTCTAAGTGTTCATTACGATCGCATTCATTAACATTAGTATTAAAACCTTTATGTTTACCTAAAGCTGATTGTGTCAAATACCAATTTAGCCATAGAGTGGTTCCTTGGTGGAACTCTCTATACCTCAAAACCTTGTAACCTCACCTAATTTTTATCCTTCAAGAGGAACCTTGACAAAATAACTCTTTCACCCTTTTGTAAATTATTCTCATAGCTACCTACACTTATTCTTTTAATTTTATTTTTTGCAATATACAACATACTGTATAATTTTATAGCTTAAATGGAAATTGTAAATAGTTTAGGCTCCATTTTAGCGAGAGAATGAAACCTCTTCTTTGTTTTGTCTTGCATGACAACATAAATGAAATGACAAAAAAATATAAAACCTTAATTCAGCCATGACTTTCTTTTTATTTCACAAATTCAAGGTTTGATACTTGTATATTATGATTCGATTAGTTTTTTCGAATTCAATAAGACCCAAAAAATGACCTAACTGTATATAGAGCCTCCATAAGCCTAACACGATTAGAGGAAATTTATGGTGACAAAATATTTTACAAAACCAAAAACAACTGCCTGGTAATGAATTATTTAACTGTCTTGTAATTATGCACAATACTGTCTTTCCAGCCCGTTTTGAAAGATTGCATCAACAAACATCATTGGAAAGCTAGACCAACTGGGCAATACAAATTCTATCTCCCATCGGGTACAATTTTCAATGCAATATGTGATATGGATACAGGCAATGGTGGTGAGTTAACACTACAAAAGTTTCTTATGAGAAAATTGGTATAGCTATGAAGGGGATTATTACTTTTATATCTACTTCAAATCTAAAACTGCATTTTGAAATATGATAAAACTTGAATCATAGATCATTATTCATCATGGGATAACCTTTTTCCCGTCAAGCTAAATTGGCGTTAAAAATACAAAACGAACGGAAGAAACGTTAACGGAAGTAAGGAAAAACGCTCCAGTTAATTCAACCTCATTAGAATTACCTGTTTTGAAATGTCAAAATATGTCTGACTACGCTTTGGTCGTGAGCAATTAACGAAAATATCAATGATTGGTGGGCTGCAAATGTAGTATTCCTCATCGACCAGCTCGATTCACGCTGCCAAGTCAGTGCAATTATTAGTAATACTCTGCACCTTTAATATAGGTCAGCGAGAGAAACACAAGCCTGGGGATAGCAAATGAATCATTGTATGCAGCTATTAAGGAAATAGCAAACACAACACTAAGAGTTGTCGCTTACCCCAGCGGTGCATCATTTCGGAAATAGAAGACAGGCCTCTAACAAGAAGATTTTGCAATGATACATGTATAAGGGAGTAAGGGGCATTATATTCACTACCCATGAATAAATAGCACGAATGGCTATTTATGGAACAATCAACTATTTAACACAAAAATTCACAAATATTTGCTTACAAAAAGCCTAGTAGACAGTGATTATCCAACTGATATTACTTCAATGGAAAGAGTCTGAAACCAGAACTATACCAACACAACGAAACTAATCATGTAAATACCTAATAGGTGATTCAAGGAATGAGGGGGCCACTCTGCTAGCACTGAAATCATTTCCTACAGACTAGTTTGATCCAAGGCTCATAATTATAATTTTCTAATTCATTAATGGCCAGAAGAGCCCTGCCTTGATTGAAAGGTCGCTACTGCAGTGACTGAAAGGCTATCACAATATACTATCCTGATAAAATGGTGGTATAATTTTGTCTTCTATTTGATTATCCAAAATATCTTTTTGATTTCTGATTCACACAAATTAGGTGAGCATTGCAAGAAGCCAATCCGTATATCTCCAAATACTACAAAAGGCAGCCACCACGATTACAGAATTGACACGCCAAACCGTGCATCAACCCTTTATTACCTGCAAGAGTGATGTTGGGAGACATGAGTAGAGAGTAATGGAATGAAGCGTAACAAGTGAAGTGTAAATGAGTGAAGCGTAATGAAACTTTTTCTAGCTTCCCGAATGTCTCCCATCTTCACGAGTGCAGGTAAATGCGATGAAGCACGCCAAAACCGTAAGTCAGCGCTTTTCTAAAATGGATCATTTGAAAACAAGGTGCTTATTTCCTGGTTTGCTGCATTTTCTCAACAAAACCGTCAACTTTTCAACAAAAAAAACCTTCGAAGACGGATCCATCCAATCACGTTGACATTTTTCAATCACATGATAATCGGTAACAAAGTACGCGTGCTCAAAAACAAATGTCCACTTTTTGCCCCAATTATTATTCGAAAGTTTGCACACAGTGACGAAAGGGAAATTACGTCAAATTGAAAAACAATTTAGATTCTGATAGCATCCGTGAAGCAATTTCAACTCTATATAGACTGAAATTTTTTAGCTTATCCTAGAATTGAATAAGTTTGAAGAAGTTTGACTATTATCATGCCAATTAACATATACGGATCTGATTGTAGGGGGAATTTTATTATCGTACCGAACAAAAAATTTTTGCGATCTCTGTCTTTAAGCACAAATTGGTATTTTGAGTTTGAAAGCTTCTCCAGTTCCTTACCGTGTTTGGAAGCATTTCTTCCATGCATTTGAGAACCTTTGTGTAGAGTTTAAGATCTGAAATTTTGCACGTGAATTTATTTGTTTTATTTTTCCTTCGCATTGGCTCATAATTTCTATGACCTGACTGTGAAAAGCGTGCACGCTGAACAATCAATCAGATTGCAAGGAATCACCACGTCATTCTACAAAGTGATTTGAAAATGATCAACGTGAAACTTTGAATAATTGAAATCAAAATAGAACTTACCGAGAAATGTTTAATCAGTTTGTGTTTCTGAGAAATATCTAGGTCCTCAAAGTACCTCTTCTCCTTCTGGGAAAATTTAGACATTGAAGTGCTTTTGTGAAAACCCGAAGTGAACAAGCACATGCATGAAAAATCGAAAGGCCAGTTTGAAGAAACATGAAATTGCTATAACACAAACGAGAAAGAACAGAAGAATAGCAGAGAATTTTACGTGACCTAAAGGATTTTTCATTTATTAATCACAATTTGTGAGCAGTTTATTATATTTTAAGCCTTGAAAATTAGGTACCTCTGCAGTTCAAGGTTTATACTTAACTTAGATGTTTATCAAAAGTTTTTCAAATGCACAGTGGATAAGGAATTCAAGAAGTTCTATTGCTTGTTGCTCTACGATACGTTAAGGGGTTTATTCTCAGATGATGAATCAGTTTGATATAATCATGTTGGTCTTTTCGATTCAATGACTTGTGTATTAACTTGTAGCTTCAAAGAATCAAGTCTGCTAACGATTTGAGTCTGGAACTGATTCGGCTTAAGTTACCATGCAGGGCTCTCAAACACGGTTCTCAAGCGATATGTGAACTTGGTTTTCAAATGGTCCCCATTTTTCAATATTTTCGAAGACAATGCGAATTAGCTTGCCTTTCTAATAATATGCTTTGTAATATCTATGTAGCTCAACACGTGCTTTACGTTAAATCATTTTCAAAAACGCGCTTTTGACTTTTTAGGATGGCTGATATTCCAACGTCGAGAAAGTGGTGCAGTAAACTTTGCACGGGCAAGGAAGGATTACGAGATTGGCTTTGGAGATCTGGAATCAGATTTTTGGCTTGGTTTGAAAGTGTTGTATGAGCTGACACAGTCAGTGCCAAAGGTTCTTCGTATTGATCTTTGGTTTGGTTCCGAACACAGATATGCTGAATATACTACTTTCAAGATAGGGAATGCGTCAGAAGACTATGAATTGCATGTCGATGGATACTCAGGTACAAAACCTTCACAGTCTAATGTTTGATGAAGATACTTAACTAAGGAAATAACATAAAGCTAACTAAGAAAACCATAAATTGTATAATGCAATATTTTGCTGGTATATTCTGAGATGGGAGATAGATGATTGGAATCAGTTTTCTTGTCATGAGCCTATTGTATCATTGCATGATTAGCTAGTATAGTTGGAAGTTGTCTTTTCTTCTGTAACCAAATCACATTTTTGTGATAAATTCTATGCTTTATAGACTGAGTTTTGAATGAAGTACCATTTGTTGGATTGTAGAGATGCATTAAAAATCAAGCATAATCTGTCTAGGCTACACTCAAATGAAGGTGAAAATGAAAATTGTTTATATTTTATCATTGAAGGAAATGCAGAAGACTCCTTCACTCAACACAATGGAATGAAGTTTTCTACCTATGATAGAGATTTAGATCCTAGAGAGGGAAAAAATTGCGCTGAGTTGAACCTGGGAGGTTGGTGGTACAAATTATGTCATCCGTCTGCTCTAAACAGTAATTATGATCCAAATATTGCAACATGTAACTACAGAGGATTAATTTGGTACTATTGGAAGGAGAGTTGTACCCTTACTAGGAGTGAAATGAAGATTAAAGATAAGAACAGCATATAATTCATCGTAATTAATTCAGTATAGGAATTGATAATTTTGGGCACGTTTTATGCAAGTTTAAATTTATTTCCAAAACTTGCATTTTGTTGTTAAATAGACTTATGAAATAGGCACATGTGTACATACATCTCGTAAAACTATGTATTAGTAGCTATATGCCTGATCACGAATTTACTCGGAAAGTAATTTTTCTCAAGACAGCAATACGTCTTCCGAAAAGTATTACCCAATCTGCTGGAGCATTTGAATCATTGTCTTAATTTTCAATCTGATTGCATGGAAAAAGACAATTATAGCATAATTATAAATATATATCAAATATAGTAGATGGAACAATATAATGATTCAACTAAACCTGATTGCAAATAATGACCTTATGGTATGCTGACGTTTAATGGGCATGCGTGATTGATACATTTACATTCTTAAAAAGTTTTCAGGCTCTAGAATTAAATAGCTTCCTGCAATCAAACCTATAACTGGAGATATGCGTTAGTATGTACTCAACTTTTTCAATCAAAATATGAGGTTGACTTATTCAAAACATCCTCCTAAATTTATTTCAATCATTGAAAACGAAAGCAAGTGAATAGTTTACATGATAAGAATTTACATGGATTTTTGTACAGGTATAACTAGTTTCACAATGACTGCTGTCACCCATTTGAGCAGTACCGCACGTTTATCTTTTTACATCATTTTATTATTGTGTAACATTGGTAATCAATGAATTACAGGTAACAGAATGTAGGACTAGAATTGAAATATAGGCTGTTTTTGAGCCTATGCTTAAGGTTGAAGTAGTGATTTAACTACATGAAATCAGTTGCTGATCGTCTGCACATTGTTGTTCAGTCAGCTTTTATATGGGACCATCAACTTATTTGTACCATAAAAATGAACACAGCCAGTGTTTATTTGGTTGTTGGCAGTTTTTAATTGACTAAAAGTTTGCTTTTAGACCAATAGGGTCAAGCCAGTCACAAGATGACGCATAATGTGGGTGCTGGGTAGCCATGTTACGCAATTACCGAAGCGAACTTCAATCATTCGTAGAACAGTAATTGCTATGACCATTGTAATGGGTAATTTTGTAATTTCTTTTGCTAATTAATAATTTTTAGCTCTTGACATAGTAAGCTACCACGTGACAAGATAACTTTTTCACGGAGATGGGGGTCTAGCAATTGTACAATGAAAGATTAATTGGCATCATTTTTTTTGCGCTTGCTCTAATTTCATCTATCCAGTACCATAGGGGTCTACTCATACATATTTCCTTCCTGTTGTTACCTCTGCAAGCTAAGCAAGTGCAAAAAATATCATCCGCTATTCACAATTTTATACGAAAATTATCCTTCGCATGCAGTACTATGGTGGCCTATCGAGGCCAACCTGAAATAGTTTTTCACTTCTTGATGTTTTTTTGTTTTATTTTCTTACAAATTCGAATAATTAATTTTCTTCTGTTGAAAAAATAAAGTTTAATTTAAAAATTAAATAATTTTATTTCAGAAAAAAATTAATTTTTTTTTTTACAAAAAATGATTCGGAAAAAAAATTTTCTTTCTTGAAAAATGTTTCTGACAAAAAAATTTTTTCAAGCAAAGCCTATGGGTGCCACATAAAACGAGGCTGCGCGCAATCGAGGTGTAAGAATAATGGCACGATTTTTAATTCCATTAGTCGAACACTTCAACTTCCCTAGTAAGGATGTCATTTGTCAAAGAAACATTTCATTCAATCGAAGCTCGTTCTACCCATAAATCTTACCCACTCATTCATGGGTTTCATA
>JANVCG010029795.1:0-10627 GCA_025505365.1 Haliclystus inabai | reverse complement strand
TTCAAATTACATTAATAGTTATAGTTATAGAAATTCATCGAAAAGTTGGTATTATTGTTTATTGTCGTTTTATGTCCATGTTTGAGCCTACACCGAAGGTATGTAAATTAATTATTGTACATGTATTTTACCTAATCTATTTCAAATATTTGTAATCACATGTTGTATTTATGTAGATTTATTTCAATTTTTGTTTTAAGAAAAACCAGCAGACAGCAGAACTAAATGCGTTGTTACAATTGTGTACGATAATGTGGCCGGTTCCTCAATTTGCTGCGTGTATTTCACTTGTAGAAGCACGGACATAACGCCGAAACTAGAAAGGTCTAGTTTTCGGTTTACATATGTCATCATTCGAGGTATCACAAGCTCGCTCACCGAAGACCTTTCAGATAGATCTAATTACAAACGATAGAGCAATTGATGATTTTTATCCATAACAAGACTTCGGCTTGTGGGCTGCGCCCGGGGCAGTCAGCCTTCGGCTTCCTATAGGAGGTCGCTTCGCTCCTCAATCGCCTCTAATAAAACTTCTCATTTCTCAACTCAATAAAGCAAACCGTGTTATAGAAAGAAGTTAAGAAAAACACATAACTATACTAACAATGCATTTTGAAAATTAATTCTTCTATAACGGCCAAGCATAGTAAAAAGAGCTATTGCAATACATATTTGAATTTAAAATAGATATGCATAAAGTAAAAAGAAATAATTTATGTTGACAATAAAGTACATAATTGTTAAAAATGCAATAAATTTGAGTTGTTCCTCCGTTTAACAGTTTAAGAACTGCTATTCCCAGTCAAAGTCATTGGCACTCGTATGTAAATTATTGTTGTATTTGGTTGAGTGAATTTCAGTATTAGCCATTGTTTGTCAACAAAACAGGTGACTCTAGAAATTGATACAATGAATTGTATAAATGAGAGAAACAGAGAGGTCATTTATCTATGTTGATCACTATCCAGCTCCATGTGAGCCGGAATCAAAATTCCTTCACAATCAAAATTTAAATAAATAAATATTTACACAACGAAGCAACATAATAAACATGCCTCGTCAACAATTTGCTTTTCGATGAAAATGCATGAGGTCCTGATTTTTTAATTTATAAAGTTCCAAACAACCAAATCAATTATTTAGATTTTTTATTGGATACGGACAAACTCTTTCCGTGTGGAGTGATAACAACAGAAATAGCTGTACACAGCCTTGGCACAGCAATCCAATCCTTTCTTCAAACAATCAATGGATAACTAAGAGAGCTTTCAATGATTACCAAACTTAAAAGTAAATAAAAGTAATGACTGCCATCAGTGTTCTGTAACCAGTGATCTTCATATCGCAGTTCACAAAGCTAAGCCTTGATCATGGCAAATAGCGAAGGGAAAGTGGTTTGAATTGAAAACATTTCACATAAAGGATCGAATAGTTGAGATTAAAAACAACTTACCGAGAAGGGTTTTGCTAATTGTGTCTTGAAAAATATCTGAGATTTGAAATTGCCTCTTCTCCTTCAAGGCATATTTAAACATCGAAAAATACTTCTGTAAAAACCCGAAGTGAAACACGTGCATGCAAAAAACGTGGCCATTTTGAATTGAACATGGCATGGACTTTTCAAGACAAAAACAGGGAACAAAGGCAAACCACATCATTTTCACAGGACTTCCTGCGAAAATTACGTCATGTTGCGTTTTTTCATTGCAACTATTGAGCTGTTTATTGCATTTTGAGCTTCAAAAAGTAAAACCTACTTCAAGTTGGAGCCTGTAGTAGCCTTGGATGGGTATTGGAAGTTTGAAAAGCGTGCCGTGTAAGAGGAGTTCTCACTAGAAAATGTCCATTGTGTTTGCTTACCGAGACGGTTTGCGCTTTATTATCATAGATGCTTATGGCATCATTCCAGCACACCAATTTACTAACACCAAGTATTTACGTCAACTTGACTTCATAGACGTTGTATTGGTCAACTTGTATCGTACAGTGGCTAGCATGGTACAAATATCTTAATTAAACTTGCGCATTGAAGGTAATCTTAGATTGGATCTAACTTGACTTTGAATAGATAATGATGTGCTTCATAATTAGGTTTTCTATGTTAATAATAAAAAATCTGTCATATGACTTGGTGTCTTCATGGGGGACATCTAGAACACGTACTCATGCAACTATCTCATTATGGATCTCAAAACACGAGAATTGATTTTAACAGATACGTAATGTGTAAGAGCATGGCTCATGTCATTTGAAGTGAAAGCCAGAGGAAATTCTGTGGTTGATGATACAAAGACCAAAACTTGCACAAGCAGACTTATCTATTAAGCTCTAGGGAGAAGAAGCACTACAAAAATCAAATCGGTTAATTAGAAAAGTTTAATGAGCTAGAGTGCATGCTAAGTGTATATGAATAGGATATATATATATCTAAGTGTTTTTGAATAGGATAAAAAATTCCTGGTTGCTGGGAGAACAAGCTTTCTGAACGAGCTGATAATCGATGCATTCTGGCAAAGGAGGCTCAAAGCCTTCTATAATTTTGGACAATTCTTTTTTCTCTGAATTCTTATGAAGTTATTGCAAACAGATAAATTATGCCGTAGAAGGAGAAAATGAATGGTATGAGGCAATATGGAACATCCTCCTAAAACGTGCCAATTAAACAGAGTTACTATGGAACGAGTGCACGTGGATTGCAAGTGCAGTCCTTGTTCATGAAGTAAATCCTTGAAAGCAATGATTAGACGTATCGATTGATCTATCATGATAAAGGGTTTTCAATAAATAAATAATTGGTCAATTATATGCAATCTTTAGATGCATACTATAAAATCTTTGATGCACTCAATTTGGCTATAATCATAAAATTGTAAGGAGGTGGTACATTATTCTGCAAATTGTTAGAACATATATACAAATTGGTCATTTCAAAATGCTATTCAATACATTTATTAACCATTTATCATCTTAAAAGTTATGCAGACATGCAATGTACAACAAATTTCACACTTTGAATCCTTTTGATCGTTATTAGCACTATAAGTATTGTGTGACGGGAAAGTGCTTGAATAAGAATTAGTTTTCAGTTCAAAACTTTCTTAATTGAAAACCTCGAGTTCCTTTTCGATTTCAAAGCTGGTTGAATAAAATCTATGGGAAATCACCTTAAGCTTATTTCTTGTGGGAAAGCGATCGTTCAAAACAAAACGCGCTGTTGAGTCGTATGAACAGATGATTGAATATTGTAAATGATTAAATATTTTCTACTAGTGACCTGAGCATAGACCTAAATTGTATCTTATTGACGATGGTTTGCAAGGTTCGCACATTGACAACACTTTGCCACTGTATAAAAGCTTCATCCTGTATTTTCAAGAAAAAGTTAAACAAAAAGCAAACACCCTCGATATTAGTATGTAATATTTTATACCCCTTTAATATGCCATGCATATTCGATATCGTGCATTCCAACTCAAGAACAACCATATCTATACTTAAGTTACAAATCTTGTCTGTTCCGAGAGCAGTATAGTTTTATCAGTCCTCTTCCCAATCACTGATGCCAACATGAATAATTCGTCGTCAGTTCCTCATAAAGTTAATATGCTTAAATGATTATAGAAGATCAAGTAGCATTGTCATGATAGGTGCAATAAAGTAATTTATACAGTCTTTTTTTTCATTAGAGTAAATACCGGGTGAATTGAGCGTCAAGTTCTTTCTGTTCACTGAAATTTCAGTTGCTTGCTTTAACGGAATTTGATCTTCATAATAGTTTTTAGCAATGAGAATGTATAGCCTTTCCACTGTCTCCAAACCATCCCTTCTCCGTAAATGGTAGTACTACCATTGAGATACAATCCATTTAGGTTCGTTCGGAAACACAGAAAATACCACCAAGCACCCTTGTATCTTTCTGCACAGCTAATGTTTTCGCTCTTGTCATTATCCGAATCGTAGGTTGAAAACTTTGACCCATTGTGTGCGTTAAGAGAATCTCCAGCGTTACCTTTTTTCGTAAACATAAAATCAAGTGCGTAAGAAGTAAATAAAAGAATGAAACAGTGAACTCTTTGTAGCAGAATGATACGCTATATACAGAAATGCATTATTATAGTTTTCTGAAGCAGGGTAAGGCTACAATATTCCATGTATTAGTTGCGATTCTAAAATGAGGTAGTAGTTCCTTGCAATTTGATTGGTCGTTGACTGTGCAGGAAAACTGAAGGAACGCACGCGGCATCTTCAGATGTCAAGTAATCGAACAATTCCCAGCAATTTGATTGGTCGAAAATTTAATGAAGTGCACGCGGAAAGATTGAACTATTGTTTGTTTCTCACTGCCCCCCAAAATCAAAACAATGAATTAAGAATTTCAAAAACAAGCACAGTCGATGGAATTTATGTTTTTCATTTTAGAAAAGCGTTTGCATGCACGGTCGTTCTGCCGTGCTACATCGCGATTTCCCTGTACTCGTGCTGTTGGAAGACACTCGGAAAACTAGAATAAACTCGCCTGCGGCTCGTTTATTCATTTCACTTCACTCGTGCCTTCCAACAACACTCGTGCGGGGAAATCGCGATGAAGCACGTCAGACCGTGCATGGACCCTTAATTTAAATATAGATTACTATACAATTATCAATCAGATTGAGCCACTTGGTTCTATGGTAACATTATTTCAAAATGCGATTGGTACTGATTGAGTTGCAACGACATTTTGAAATATCATGAAATGCATATCAAAAGGGTCCTTACCTGAATATTCACCAAATGTCAGCTGATACCATTGACTTTCATCAGCAATTTGAAAATGATCGTATTCAGCATATCTCCATTCCTCACCATCAAACAAATCAAATCTAACAATTGTATTACCAGCCTTTGTTAACTCATGAAGAACATCATTGCCAAGCCAAAATTCATGTCCAACATTTCCGAATCCTTCTTTGTAAGAATTCCAATCACGGTAGAAATCAACACTGCCATCAAATCGTCTTTGGATTAGAATCCATGCTATTCAAACACAATAAGAATATAGTTTAGATATCGTTATTTAGAAGTAGCTTGATTGAACTATATAGGTTATATTTAAAGCAACTCATAGCAAATTCTACATACCAATGGCGTTTTCATCTACTTCAACGAAAATTGGAAGTTTATTTCCAAGTATTTCAAAAACATATATGCCTGTCCCATTCACAATAACGGCATCATCATTTTCTGCAAGCAAAGGAGCACATAACATTAACCTAATTAGTAAGAAGGAAAACTCGTTAATACATGTCAACACTATGTGGAATGTAAAACAAGTAAGTTGGTAGTTTTGAAAAATAATTTCAAAGTTTAGAGACTACTTCTATGCTGAGATTTTATCCAGCATGTATTTTTTCAGATGAATCTAATACACGAGTTTCAAAACTGAGTAAAAGGATAGATAAAATCATTTCGTAGCTGATATACAGAAAAAATTGTGGGATATAAACTAACTACGAGTATTACAAGGTGTAATAACATGGGCTCATGGTAAGCTAGCCAAAGTTAGACTAAAAGTGGTAAACAATGAGACAGGACATTAAATACCGTAGGAAAACTGGTTGAGGTGAAAAAAATAACGCTGAGTTGGAAAAGCCGTAATATTCTTTGCAGACTGATTTACTGTAACAGGAATTGTGCTATGAAATGCAGCCGTTGAGAAATTTTTGATCTTCAAGTTGCTCACGATAATGTGAATAATGCGAGAATCAATTAGTCTTCGAAATTTTTAATGTTTGCTGTCATTCACACGTTGGACATCAGAGTGACTAGAGTCAGAATGGATTATTTACTAGGTAATGAATAGGACGCTGCAAATTGAAGTGATCTTCAACATTTTGATCTCAAATATATAATAACCATGATTCAATGAAGTGAGAATATTGAAGTAACTAAGGAGGCCTCGAAATACGTTTTTGTCATTTATATATAAATCATTCCTTCATAGATTTTTATTTATCCCAATACATTAATAATCACCGATCAGATAATACTAACTTGAGTTATAAATGTATCACTCTTAATCTGTACAAATATTTTTTCACATAGCAGCTACATAAAATGCAATGGTGGAGAATATATACTTAATTTTATGATGAAATACCTCCACAGGGATAATCCTTGAAAATTTTTGTGTAATTCTGTATTTCGTTTGAGCAGAAAGCATCATTGCCACCCTCTTCAGATTCCATGCATGATCGATTATAGGAATAACTCGACCAGCCATCTGACTCTCCTTCGGACTCAATGATACTCCAAGATGACCATGCCCCTTTTATATTCACAAAAACCTAATCAAACTTAGAGGTTTTGAACACAATAAGCCTGAAACAATCCAAAAAAATTTCTTCTCTTTTTATAGATTAATCTCAATACATTCTTCACTGGTCTATTTCAAATTGACGTGAGTTGGTCGCAGATAATGCAACGAGCTCAAAAGCGATATCTGTTGTAACCGGAACAGCTTTAGAAGCAATAATAAACTACAATACAGCTACAAATTAAATCAGCTTCTTTCTATGAACTATAATAGTTTCTAATTTCAACATATATGGACTAAACCAGAAATTCACAAAACAGCTCTAAAGAGCTTGCATAAACTTACGAAAAGCTTATACACTGTATGATTAGAATTATTAAATAATAGATGCAAAATAGAATTAACATTCAACTTCCTACCTGTTATGTTTCCTTGACAAATGCTCTAAAATAAAAGGACTTACTAAATACCAATTGTTTTCATTTCAAGAGAGCAATAATCAGGATGAGTAAATATCAAATAAAATGGTTAATGTAAAAATGGAGCGATTTGATTGGTCTAGAAGCGGTCAGTATACAAAGCTATATCAACCGGCCTGAATTGCCTCTGGAATTCGCAAAGTAATTTAACTCAATTCAAGTAATAGCTTTTGGATTGAATATGAAAAGTGCAAAGTACTTTAACAAGACTGCAATCATGCCTGGTACACATTACTCAAAGATACGTTGATCTCATCATATATACATCAAAATATAGCAGATATTACTATTTTGGCATTTCCAGGGGGTTGAAATTACATGAGAAATTATCAATCCTTGTCATAATGCTAGTTGCCTAGAAACACATGGATAACTATATGGTGCAATAGGTATCCGTGAAAGAGGCACAAGTAATACTGATGACTCAAACCTCGTATTCCTATACACTTTTCATTGTGAAATCCGAATGAAATGTTAAAAAATACAAAGTGACTATTTGACCGGCAGTTTCAGCCATTATGGATTTCTACAACGTCATAGTTTTCAGTACACGTGACCCCTACGTCATCATGTTGAGGAACTTAACCGTGACCACCGGCGGTCACGGTAACGGGACTCAACATGATGACGTAGGGGTCACGTTCTACCTTTAAGTATTAAAGTTTCTTGTGGTTCCTTAGCGGCCTCTGCTATAGCGGTTACAACTCCATCTTGAAGCCGGGAGACCGGGGTTCAGTTCTGGGTGGTTCTGATTTTCTGCTTTACTTCACTCAATTTTTCTAAGTTTCCCTTCACAAATGGGCGTGTCGGGGCGTGGCCGGAGCCATAATGGCTGCCTACCCACGTGACTGCCGGTCAAATAGTCACAGCGTAAAAAATAATATCCTTCTGTTTGTTGATATAAAATACTTTGTTAGCTCTATTTTGGTACTGAATTCAATCTATTTTGGAAACATTTCTCTCGTCTGCACCAGCGTCTGTACTAAGATGTCACTTCCCGTGCATGAGATTGAGTATTTTCAATTTAATCAAACTCGCTTATTAAGTATGAGCATTTTTCTCATTAATCTGGCAATATTGATATAACTTAAAAGCTGTTGAAGACAGCGATAAGCATATCAATAATACCGTTTTGATCAACGTCGCTCACAGTATAATCCATGTTTTCAGTTTGGAATTTCTGTCCCTTCTTTTTGAGCGGTGCGGTGTAGTACACACGAAATGTTGGACCAGCACCCCAATGTGGTTCGTTGTATAACTAAATTTTCAACAAAAGCGCATGACTCAAGTCATGCATCATTTTTCAAGCTTGGCACATTAGGTTGTAACCTACATTCCAATAAGAAATTTGTTACTTGCTTTTCCGATCAAAATAAAACATTTGTTTTTCCACTTTTTTTTGTTTCGCACTGCAATATTTCACCCGCATCTCGCAGGGAATGGTGGGGTTTCCCCTTACTCAACTGTCACGCATCTGATATGTTATGTAGCTGGTACGCTATTATCCCTAAGAAAATAGAAATCAATCAATTCATAGCACTTGTTCTCACTCTTTAGCACCTGTTATTCTTAGTGGGGTTCTTAGTCATCACGCTCTTGAAGCTGAACGCAAATGTATAGATTTTAAAGGCCAACTCAAAATGATGAATGCTTCCATTTATAAATCATCAAATGATAAGCATTGATGTCAGATGCCGCAACATTCAAAAGCACAACGGTTTTGATCCGGTGTTTTGGTGCAAGCTTACCGAACCTTCCGTTAGTCTCTCTTACAACAACAGCTGCAGGCAATCGATGATAATTAGCATTCCTATACAGTAACACACGTATGTTTTATAAGAAACAAAGCGAAGTACTGAAAGCTTTTCAATTCATAAAGCATTCTAGCATCAAAAGTTTCTTCAAACTGTTTCTTAATATTCAATTTTCTCGAAGACACAAACATTTGCCAAATTACGAAAAACTAACGTCTAACTACCTGCAACTTACAAAAAACTACATCACATCGAAATTCAATAAGATGCTCGAAACTCATGCAACTTCTCGCCTCATTTAGCGCTTACTTAATATGCAAAAATAAGGCTTTAACACGGGCTAGGTAGACAAAATGTTGAAAGCAAAACCGTTTTTAAAAAGGTGTCAACTCCTTAAATATCTTAGACTGAGTAGTTTTTCTACAGATTTTTTAAATCATTTTCAGCTTTAGTAGTAAGTATTTTATAAACGTGTCTCGATTATAACGATCCATTCGTCTCACTATTTCGTCTGAATGTTGGAAAGGTTGAGATAAATCGTTAAAACTATGATACTGTGTCATGTCTCATCTGAATGCCTATTTCTAAAGCACGAGTAAATAGCCACGTTTTCATTCGAAAGGTTAATATTTCAATGCGCTCAGTTCGCATGCAGACTGCTATCTGCAGAATGAGATAGTTTGGGAAAAAGAGTTCAGATTTCACTATTTTTTACAGTACATCATTTCAATATTTTACCATTGTAACTATACCAATATCTTGATATGTCCATTATGCAGGTCGAAGGCTAAACTCAAATTTCTTAATTAAAAGCAGGGTCTGTCATGGGCAAACAGCTTCTAGGCAACAGATAAAATTTTGAATAGTAAATTGTTAGGCTTTTTAAAGCAAGAATGAGAAGTGCATCAGTAAAAGAATCTAAAACACTTCAAGTCCAACAGCAGCCAGACTCTAACTTCTAATCCGCAGCAAATTTTTGAATAGTAGAAATTTGAAAAATACTGAATACTACAATATCCACAAAACTAGAATGGTTAGGAAGACATGTATTTCAATCAGTAAATCAAGAAACCCTCAAAACCTGTTAGATTAATCAGGTGATTAAAGTAACAATTGTAGTACTAATACATTGATACCATGGCATTAAATGTCTTATAAGGTGCAACCTAAGTACGGTATTCACCATTGGCTTGCATACATTTACTATAAACAAGTACCATATAGGCCCATACATAGGCTTATCTTTGCTTAATCAGTTTCGATTTCTCACTAGAAAACGGGTTAGAAACACAATTCGATTATATCCTGCGCCCATGTTACCCATTGCTAATAAACAAACACTATCATTTGTTTCGGGTATTTAATCTACTAAAAATGACCATATCAAATTTAATCTCTATGAAGTCATTCAATAAAAATATGGAAAGCGTCGAGCAATCTTGCGTGATGTGTCGTTTCCTTTTATAACAATTAGTTTTGGTGCAGTATAAATATTGGCTGCTTATCATAAGGCTATGTTGAAAGAAGAGAATTCTATATTCATGAAAAGAGTCACAGAGGTAAGAATACAAAATTTTTAGTAATCTAAACATCTCTTTTGGTGACACCTTTACCTTGCCTATATGCATCTCGAATATTTTTAAATTGATCATTTTATTCATCGTGTGAGTTTCATTTTTTTCATATCAAAACTTGATCATCATTCTTAGATCACCTCTATCCTTATTTTTATATTTCCCTATGTAATATTTAAGCGGCACCTTATTATAACATATACTCGAACGTCTCTCAACAGTCAAACAATTATAGCTTATGAGATATGACGTCAGCCAGTGTCTAATAGTTTCAAAACTTTCAATTAATTGTACTCAGTGTACTATATGTTGTTGATTTGAATTTCTATTTTATCCTATTCAATATGAAGTAAAAACCATTATATTGCTGTATTTCTCTTGCTTGCATCGTTGCGTCATAAATTCGTCATAAATTATACTTCTACGAGATAGCTTTACATAGCAACGTTTTGTTTGTTAGCAGGTTGTTTATCAAGGCATGACAGAAGTGAAAAGAAACAATAAATTCTAGCACATCTCAATCTT
>JANVCG010029784.1:0-10629 GCA_025505365.1 Haliclystus inabai | reverse complement strand
TAATAATAATAATAATAATAATAATAATAATAATAATAATAATAATAATAATAATAATAATAATAATAATAATAAATAGATCATTTTCATTCAAGATCATCTAGACCAACGAAGACAATCTCAGGAATACCAAGGGATATGAGAACTCGATCCGAAAACAAAGTTATTACGAGATGAAAATTTGAAACCTTTCACCGAACAACAATTGACAATGGGTCGGGTAATGGGTAGCTCCGTCTGATTTAAAAAGGTGTACTACAATTAGGCTTTAAGCAGGGAAATGTTTGTGAAAGTTATTACGAGATGTCGCGTAATAAATAGGTTCGATACTATCAATTCCCTCTGTTACACACAGTGGTTAAAACCGACTCATGGTGGGCAGATGCGTGTCTGTAGTCATAACTACCACACCACTACACATTACACCTTGCACACCCAAAAATGAACTGCTGAATAAATAGAAAAGTTCAAAGTTTAAAATTAACGAAACGAAGAGAACAGTAATAATCAGCTTGATCACATCGAGTTCGATCAGACACACTCTACTCATCATCATGACATCGCTCTATCCACTCTTGTTTCTGTGCGTTGGCATTCCATTAAGTTTCGGTTCAATCAGCAGTCGGCCGCAATCCTCTTTCCTTGAAGGTAGGTAGGTAAGTCTTTCATCATCGCAACAACATTATTATTGTTATTGTTATTGTTATTATTATTGTATTATGGAAAACGCACTGCTTGATACGTTGATAGATTACATCCACATTGAAATCGTCTCATCCAGTTGTAAAGATGTCAAAGTTCCTCTTGATCGCGATTGTAACTATTCTTCGATCGTTGTTAATGGAAAGGAGCATTCTGTAGATCACGTAGGTCTCAACATCGTCGTGCTTGATCGTTCGACCGGTAAGACAAGAAACTACCTCTTCCCTCTTTCACAATATCAGTGCTGATAATAAGAACTTTTTTAAACGCAGGCGAACTATTATTGACGGCCGTTTTGCGTACCGGAGATGAGGTGGGTGTCGGTGTCCAACTCGGTATCTTGTATACTTTCGCTTTAATACACAACCGCATCGTCTGTATGGCAATCCGTCCAGAGGGCAGTCGGTTTATGGACACTACATGGCACTACCTGAAAAAACTAGGGGCCAAATCATTACCTCTTTCGTGAGTCGCCCCTTCTCGTACATCATCAACTGCAAAATGATTGTGCGTGGTGATTGTCTCTCTAATAATATAAGTTCAACTTTCGACCTTTTGTTACAGTTCCCTCGGCTCAACGTTTGCATTCATTGGTCACAAACCACAGGGAAACTCCTCGTTTCAATGGTTGATGCAGGTTCAAAACGAAGCCGGATCAGGACCAAGCCAAATCAACAAATACATTCCGCTGCCCAAGCTGCCTGCAGGTGAGTCCATACGAACACACAAACATGCAAATATATTGGTGCGATGACAATCAATAAGTATATGATTGACAGGTCGAGAGGTGGTGAGAATAACGTTGATATCAGAAGGATCCAAAGACAGTGGCATAGATACTTCGGATGGAGCGCGCGGGAAGGCCTTTATCTACGTCAACGGTGAGCAAAAGGCCATCCAAGGTAGAGGCTACAACGTTGTGGTAGCAGATTACGTAACAGGTCACGTGATCGACTCCAAGTCATTCGACACTCATGCTGGCATCCAGATCTGCAATAATTTGGTGCAATTTATAACCTCACTTCCCGATGACACCGTCATCCTTGTGTCAGTCCAAGGATCAGCCGCTGGTCACACGACCAGCGGTCAATTCCAAGCAATGAGGTCAATTGGTATGCGCAAGGTGATTTTAGACGAAGACGAATCCTTCGCAATGATTGGCTATAAGGGCAACCGGGAGGTAGATTGGGTGCAAGAGAGGAATAAGTACAAGGGCCATGGTCCAACTCAACTTCGAGCAAGGCTACTTCTACCGGAAAGAACGAAGCCACATTCAATGGGGACCATGGCAACAGTATCTAGCACAATGGCCACTCCGTCAATTAGTAGGTGCCATATTTAATGTGACAATATGATCAGTTAATTTTGAATGGGTTCATATTGAATGATAATCATTGTTGTTTATAGAAAAATGTGGTCAGCCCATGACGGTGCCATCAGCACGGGTTGTTGGAGGAACCAACGCACAGTCGGGGGCATGGCCGTGGCAAGCAGGTCTTTACCAGAGAGGCAACAATCAATACCATTGTAGTGCTGCGTTGATTGACAGTCAATGGGTTGTAACTACCACCCAATGTATGCTGCAGACACTGGCAGATCGGTATTACGTCATCTTGGGTGACACAAACATGTACGTAGGTGTGATTTACGCACAGTTGGCTGAAACATTGAGATGATTAAGCTTTTTACTCTATATTATTTTCATTCTATGGTCACTAATACAGGACATCTGCAGAAGGAACGGAGCAAATGTTCAACATATCGAAGATAATTCAACATGAAAGCTACTTCAATGGGGCGGCCTTCAACAATGACATTGCCCTTATTAAACTCAAAAGACCGGCTGTTCTTAACGACTATGTGCAGACGGTATGCCTACCATCCCAAGACAGTCAAGTGGCAATTAACGCCAGTTGTTATATCACTGGATGGGGAAAGACCTCGAGCAAGCACAGACGTCCATCCGTTCTACAACAAGGAAGAGTGCTAACACAATCACAGGTGCAGTGTAAAATGAGGCTGGCTAAAAGCAGATTTGCAACTTCGTTGAATATAACTGAAAACATGCTATGCGTTAGTGGATTGGGAGCCCAAGATATGACTGGTGGCTGCCATGGCGATGGTGGCAGTCCAGTTGTTTGTCGACGTGGTGATACAGGTCAATTTATTCTGCAAGGTGTCATCAGTTTTGGCTCTCCCCAGTGTAACATCAATGAGATGTCCACTACCTGCACTAGGATCTCATCTTTTATTGACTGGATGAAAGCAAAGATGAACACAGCCTAATTTAATCAGCATCAAATCACAGCATATCATATTTTATACAGTCTGGTTGGAGGCAAGGTTGCTTTATCCAAAGCAGAAGATAGGCCAGGATACAGTAGCAGATAGCAAAATATAGCAATGAAAAGAACACTAGAACACTAGAAACGAGAGAGACATTCTATTGTCAAGCTATTGATTGTATTGTACTTTGTGCTATCAATTTAGATGAGGGTCAGGACAGATTTAGTTAGCCTCCTTATTTATGTGCTAAACATATCTTGTGCTTTGATTTTGACCTTGGGTCAATTAAGGATGTGATCATGTAATCCTAGACCGTGCAAATAAATATGACCAAGAAATGCAATACTGATTTCATAAAGAGGATTGATAAAGGTTTCTTAGGATCACTTTATAATCAAGAGCCAAATTGTTTTTTTAAATGTAACGAAAACCAAAAAGTGTCAGAGCCGACGTAATTACCAATTATGAATTTTGAAAACATACATAGTCGTCAAATCTTGACATTATTCTGATTTTACTGCGTTTCAACTAGTTTCAATTTCAATTCAATCCTCAAGTGCCTCATAGTCTTTTTAAGAAGGGAAATAATCAACGAGTTTTATATTTACGAAAAATGGCTGCACCTTTTGATCAGTAAAAGATAAACAGAAGTCCCACGGTAGTCCTTTCAGAAATACTATAAAAATTTTGATCTAAACCGACAACATATTTTACACAATTGTCTTTGAAGTAGGAATTTGCCTAAATAATCGGCTTCTTTCTAATGTTGCACTTTTGAGTGACTTCATTTGGATACAAGGCAACTATTTCATAGCTGTACTGTAGTGCAGGTAGTAAGTAGCATTTTGAGAACCAATCAAGGTTTGATGACTATAGACATTATATACATCTTGTGTTCCTGTACATTTTTAGATTTACTTCAAGTGTGAGAAGATGTTAGAGAAGACAGACAAATTGTAGGTAGCCATACAATTAATTAATAGAGATATTAACAACCTCTTGACAGGACACCACACAGACATACATAAGTAGATGGTGCCAGTAATACTAGCAAATGATGCAAAGATATTTACTGTAGCTCAATTGTCATCTTATTAAACTAAATCAATGAATGATTTCGATCATAGATTTTTTATTTTTTTATTGGTTTCAATGACTATGAATTCCTCTTTCAGGTTAATGGTTACTGTTAGCTTTGAAACCATACGCGATAAGTTGATTTTCAATCAAGTGTTGTTTACCGTAAAACAAGCTAATAAGCCCAATAATAGCTGAAAAGACAATGTCCACTGTCTCTGTTGTGGCATGATCATTGCTAACCATTTTTAAATATTAAAATTGATGAATTAGTATATTTACTGAATCAGTAGATTTTGTCCTACTTTGTCAAGGCTAGCTTGGGCAAATGATATTCTACTTGTGAGGCCAAATAGGCTAAAATTTTGTATTAATGTATGTATTTAAACCAGCAGGTCACACTCTTTTTGCAATTTCTGCTTTGTGCTACTGAGAGTGATCTTAATTATAATTAACTTATTATTGTTTTAAATAACCAGTATCCAATTAAACACCTAATGAGTGTAACTTGAAATTAGTAGAAGTGGTGAACTAAGCTGAATTGGTCAGGCATCAATCAATGATAAATATTCTAGATTGTATTAAGTTTACCGGCGATTCATGTATGTTTCTGAAAAAGTGTTCTTTGCAGGTGCTCTGCTGTACACAATCTGAATGGGGGATTCCTTGATTGGAAACAGGCTGGATCTTTTATTTTAGGCTCAAAGTAATAATTTGGAAAATGCCTAAAAAATTTTTTAAAGTTTTTCAAACTCTTCACCTTTCCAACAACAGCAGCCCTATGCATTAGCAAATTTTAGCAATTTAGAGGTGGACAGTCGGAAACTGCTTGCTTTGCTAAATTGAAGGCAAAATTCCTGTCGATTTTGAAAAAGAGTTCAGACATTGGAGATTGTCGGATAAAGCTGGTACAATATCTTTTTATCCATCAACTCAAAAGTATTAGTGTTATCAAAAGTGGTGATAGGCCTAGATAGAAACATAGTCTAAACCGAACAATTCTCTTTAATCTAAATTTATAACCAATTGAATATTAGTTTATTTTTTAAGTTTGAAAAGGCCTATTATCTTATGGGCATTCAGCATTTGCTTATCTTGCTTTTCTGATTGGAAATTTTTATAAAATATCAGTCCCCGTCAATTCACATTGTAGACTTCCATTTCATAATAATGTAGCTGCATTTTTTTTTCATTTCTACGTTGTGGCCTTCTGAATGTAGTTGAAAATAGAAAATCAAATATATGCTATAATTTATTTGTGCATGCAGCTCTAAACAGGCTACACGAACACAGATTGATTAACATTGAGTTGAGCAAATCACACTTTTGTTGAAATTAGACAGTACACACCTAATCACGGTTTACTGTGCTAAAAAAAAGTAATATAGCCTTACTTAATTAGCTAGGAGATAGATATAAATTTTATTTTTTTCCTTGAAACATGTTCTGAATTAATTTTCATCTTTGTTACCAAAAAGAAATCAATCCCCTCTACTTCGGTCCGAGTACCATAGGCCAGTCCCCACAGTTTCAATCATCCATACTCAATCATAGACTAGCTCCACTTAGGCCCTATTAATTTCAGAATAGGGCCTAGTAAAATTTAGCACCTTGAAGTGTGGCGATAAATTCAAGCAAAATGTTTTTAAAGTACAACGAGTCCTGTGAATCAAGGCTAAACGATCCAAACTTGAAATCAAATTAGTACTATCTCATCAATATTTTGCAAGAATATTGGCAAATTCGAAAGTCTTTGTGAGGCGTCTTTCATACACAAATTAAACAGAGCAATCATTTTGTTCCGCCTCTTGTTAACCGAAATTTGACCTCATTGAAATAAATAATACGGTACAAAATATCCATTTTCGACAGCAATAGTAATCATGAATAGGTCATTGAAATTAAAGGCAATATTTCATTTGTATCCCTCTTTTAAGATGTTTTTCTTTGCTGTTAATGATTTTCTTTAATCAAAAACAAACTGGTGTGAGTGTTCATACGTCATCACCTTCAACCAATCAGAGGACTAGAAAGTAAAATACTGGTCTGTCATTGATGACACACAAAAGTTGTGTATGAGCACCACACTTTTTGGTGAGTGCCGCGAACAAAGGGACAAGTGAAACTGGTCTAACTCAATCACAGTTACTTTATTAGTTCATGACGCAAACATCATCAATCCTTGTTCATCTATGCTCTATTACATAATTGGTAACAACATCAATAATTTATGATAGAAATACCACTGCAAGACTGTAAACTGAAGATCCGCAGAAGAGGGTTGCACTTTAATATCCAGAGAAAATCTTCCATCTATTGTATTCACACATCACATAAATAAGACAAACATTACAAACAGGTTATTATTTTAATATCTAGTTTTGATTTTTGATTTTTAATTTTCATTAAAATTTTATGGTATGTATCAATCAATACACATGCAAGACTACATGCATATTCAAAGGTATATTTGATGACAGCGGAGAATTCACATTTAACTTTAAAGTCTGCACAGAGGGAATTGTTGTACAGCTTAGTTTACTCAGACTTATTAATTTCCAGAACCAAATTAAAGCAATTTGGCTGGGGCGATTCCGTACACTGTTTGAAGCAGTATCACATTCTTTGAATTTATTCCCCGGCAAAAATACCAATCTTTCTTAGATTGAATCCTATTTACAATTTAGCAATTGGCCTTTCTGGATTTTGCACAGGGTATTTGAATGGAATTCAACGTACAATAGGTTCCTCTTGTAACTCTCACCAGTGAAACTTGATATTATTTGCAATGTATGTGTGTGTTACAACAGAGCAGGAGTGGTAAACAATGCATAAAAATTTGATCATAAAATGTTTAATTTGGTAGGCCATATAAAGAATCAGAAATATGGCTAAGTAAAATATTATAGACGCTAGATGCTGTACACACGTGCAAATACACATAAGGGAAATTCAACATAGGAGTTCTGTATTATAGGCCAACATTGATATTTTGTTTGTTTGCTATATAAGCAAATGCTTCTTGAAGTTTATATATCAGAAAAAGTATTATTGCTTTATCTGAAAGAGCTTAAAATTCTGTTCGTACAACTTCAACATCTTTTTTTACTTTGCATGATCCCTTCCCTACGAAAATTAGGGTTAAAAGTTGATTTTTGCGAATTTTTTCGGTATCACTTTTAAATCCAAAGGGAACTCGTGATTTTCCAATTAACAAAGTTTTGACTGGAAAAATAAGTCTTTCTTGGATATTTTCGCGTCTCACGAAACAAGTTCGCAAGATACGAAAAAAACTGTTCAAGGACGTAAAGCTGATGTTCATAGGTACATTACAGTATAATTTTCAGAATGATAAATGGTTAATAAATGTATTAAATAGAATTTTTAAAATGACCAATTTTTATGCGTCAGAAAACTTCATAGAATAGCCCCTACTTACAATTTGAGGTGATGATATCTAAATCGAGCACATTGCAGATTTAATTGTATACATGTGAACTGCGCGCAGCATCTAAAAGCTTTTACTTGCGTATTCTTGTCAATTGTTCATTTTTTGAAAACACGTTCTCATAGATGGTTTGATGGGCTGTACGTCTAATCGTTGCTTTCAAGGATTATCAATGTATGAACATGTACTGTGACTATGTGTGTTCTTCTCATAGTAATTTTGGTCGATCGATGTGTTTTATGAGGTGTTCTATATTACGGTGAATAACTAATATTTGTTTTTTTCATTCTGCATAAATGATTCGGTTGCAAGAACTATAGGATCATTTGCATTCAAAGAATTACTCTCTTTCCTTTGTCATGGGAAAAATATAAAAAAATAAATTAGCAAATGAGTCTTGAAGCTCAAATTGTAATCTCAATTATATTCTATACTCAGTTAGTTAGTTTAGTAAACTATTTCCTTTCATTTCTAAATGCTCCATTCTTTTAGTAGTGTTGTAACAAGCTGACTGACTTTCGCACATTTATGCAACCTAGCTAGTCGATTCACGTACGATTTAGCAGTAAGCTGCAACATTACATGTTTTGATTTTGATGTCGTAAAGTCGTGAAATTGTAAATAGGTGTTATTCTGTCACGTTTTCTGACGAATAAAAATGCATCATTTTTAAATTGCATTTTAAAACATTTATTAAACTTTTTTAATCCTGAAAATTATACAGCAATGTACCTATAAACATCAGCCTTGTGTCTTTAGACGCTCTCTTTTGTATCTTGCACCCTTATTTTGTGAGATAGAAAAATGATAGAGAGAGACCTATTTTTCCGGTCAAAACTTTGTTAATTGGAAAAACACGAGTTCCCTTTGGATTTAAAAAGTGGTAACAAAAAATTTTTCAAAAAATCAACTTTTAATCCTAATTTTTGTAGAGAAGGGATCGCGCAAAGTAAAAAAGGATGTTGAAGTTGTACGAACAGAATTTTAAGCTCTTTCAGATGAAGTAATAATATTTTATATATACACTCTAAATTTAGTAAAAGAATTTGCCACTCATAAAATATTTGTTCTTTTAAGTAAAATGCGACAATTTGGCATCCCCTGGTGGGAAAGCTAAAGTTATGCGATACTAGAAGTTTCAACATGGAGACAAAATGCTGTGTGTTAAGTTGGATAATAAAGAAAGGGTAATGGCTTGGTTTAATGCATTCGAAGCAAAGGCTCGATCAAAGGAAGCAGAAGGTAAAAGGGATTACAGAAGTTTGGACAGAATCAGACAGTGACTGAACTGTCCCTATCAACATGTGAAGAAGAAGCATTAGGCCTACTTAAGTTGGCAAGACTTGTGAATCCCAAAAAGCTCCAATAGATGGTGTACAATGAAATTACAGAAGCAGCTAATGCCTTGCTAGACCTAAAGAAGCGCCTATTGATAGCAGATCAAACGGACTTCTTGGCAAGAAGCTACCTGATAATTCTACAGATAAACTGCAGAAGAGAAACAAACATGCAATACCCAAATATCACATTAAAAACTCCAACTAAACAGACGACCCATGTGAAGAATAAAGAAGATGGTCTTTGTAAATGTTTTTGCTAACCGTCAGACACAGAAGAATTGCTCGACTACCTTGTGGGTGCCTGACAGAAAAATCTTTGTATGATGTCTTACATGCGAAAGAGTACAAAAGCACAGCCAAACCAATGAGTTTCTCAAAAGAAATAAAAGTAGTAATATAAATAACGTGATACAAAGAGCACGTGGGAAAAGGAGCAATACTAACGTTTGTGGTAGATATGTGGCAGTAACCATGCCTGCATGACAAAGAGTTCCATAAACGTGGTAAGAAGACATCTTAATATTAGATAAATTGTATAAGTAAGAATTGTAGTAGACTAATGACTATGATCAATTAAGCTAACACTACAAAAAGAAGATCAAATTTTACTCTGAAGGAATCAAAGGTTGGCCTACACTCAATGCAATATTTTGAAGAAATTTTCTGTTACGTGCCTGCTATAAAATGTTAATAAATCAGAATCGGCATGCAATTGTTTGCTTTATCACTTTCCTTGCGAAAAAACGTGATTTGTATTTCTCTGTTTCGAATACAGTAAGTCTATGATTTTCTGTCAGTCTGTCAGGTATTGTCAGACTGTTTGTCAGGTTCTGCCATATTCAAATTTACCATACCTTTATAATTGATTGGTTATGAGATAAGCCACTGCTGAGCGTGCCAAGGTAGGTTTTCTTTCTACCGTTGAAACCATTATTAAAAGTTAAAACTTTTCGGGTCTTAGGTTAATTTAAACCAATATAAATTGTATGGAAGCACTCGTATTCTGTTTTCTCTATCTCGGCCTCGTGTAAATGCAACTGTTGTGATGCGATTGAGGTAGTGTGAGGCTTCCTTCTTTGTCAACATGGCTGCGGTTAGAAGACTAGGAAAAATTATGGCTGACACTTCAGCCTTCTTTCTTTGCGATGTGCAAGAGAAATTCAGACCTACCATCAAATATTATCCAGAAATAATCGGCGTTGCAAATAAAATGGTACTATTTTGCTGGAAAATTATCAATGATTGCCAGCCGCATTTTAGTCTGCAGATCAATGCATGCAAGTCAATCAGATAAACTCCTCAAGTTTGGAAATGCGAATGGTGTAATTCTGTTTCTGTATTACGTTGAAATTGAATTGTAAGCTGCGTCAATCTGTAGCGTGAGTGCACGTAAAAAATAACTTACTAAGAAAACTTATTCTGTTCGCTTGGTAGCCAAGAGGTTTGACTTTTGATTTCTCATTTTCTCTTCCCTAAATTACCTAATCAAGGCGCACGGTCGCGCACCCGTGTGGCGAGAGATTCTCTCTGTCATTGATAGACTGAATATAATTATATCGTTATCTTTTTAGCTTTCTGCAGCTCAAATTCTAAACATCCCTGTGTTTGCAACTGAACAGGTAAGGATTCCCAATATAAAAAGGTCATCTTCAACTTAAACAAAACGTCCCATTCTGCTATACCTAGGTTTTCTGTTTTTAGTATCCAAAAGGCCTTGGCAATACTGTCAAAGAGTTGGATGTCTCATCAGCTAAGGTTTTCCCAAAGACTATTTTT
>JANVCG010029783.1:0-24978 GCA_025505365.1 Haliclystus inabai | reverse complement strand
ATCATCACTAATCAATTTTCTTTTGCTTCCAAAGAAACTTCACTTTCCCGTAAATTGTAACTCGGTTCACCATCTTGACTAGATTCTACGATTCTGTGCTAGGCTATTATTTTTGGAGATTTTGCCTTGAGATTGTTCACACAGACTGTTATCAATGAATTAACGGCATGATTTTTTCATGTAATCAGGCCGTGTCTGTACACCCATTGATGTCAGCAAAGTTGAATCATTCAATCCGTTTAATGCGCCAACAATCAGGTGACTAAACGATTGATTCTTATGCGATCATTATTATGGTGAACGAAACCAATTAATAATTTCTAGTATAGTTGCTTGGTTAAGAGGTTCTATATGCTTTCATGATGCTTTTGCATTTGTTGCTCTTAGGATATTCTGTAAAACAAAAAAGGAATACAAAATTCAAGACCAATAGTGAGATCAAAGATAACCAAAAGCTTGAGTAGTATTGATATTACTGATTCGAATTATGTTGAAATACTGTTGTTGAAAGGCAATGAAATATCTTCCAAATAGAATGCCCTGTAGTGATATCAATCACAACCACATGAAGAGTATTTAATGTAACATACTATATCAAAATGTTAATAGTTAATTACTTTACAAAAATGTTAAACTTAAGCCTGAAAAATTTTCATATTTATTTCAGCAAATTATGTGCTGAAATTGATAAATTTGATCAAGAAAATACCAATGGTGTAGAACATGATAGCGAGGCTAATGGGACCAAAATCAAAGGTATTTATAAAACACATCTAGTGAGAAATAAATGTCAGGTAGACTAATGCTTTCTTTTTTTAATAAGATATTGCATAGTACAACATAATGGTCAAGGGGGGATTCACGCCTTCAAACATAAGGATAATTTACTTGGATATCCAAAGCACCAGTAACAACTAGCAGGTTTTGTATTTTTGTGGCTAACCAATTGGCAAACTAATTCTGAGAAGAAGGTTGAGATTGTTACCTTAACTTGATGTTATGAACATCAAATTACAACAATACAAAGTGACCTTATGTGTAATGTATATAACTACGGGAAATTCTTGTTCATTTGCTACTTGGGTTTAAAGCACAATAAACATTATGAATCAGTGCTAATTTTGATAAATGTAATTAAAGGTGTTTGCAATTTTGACTTGTGCTGAAGAAACTTAAGCGATAGATCCTTCCAAGAAGATACTTTGAACTTATCTCATAAATATTACAATGATTTTAAGATTTTGTTCTTGAATAACATTTTCTCATATGTAGATTACATGAAAACATCTTTAAAACCTACGATTGAGGTGTTCATAAGATTTTTGAAAGGATTAGAAGAAGAGAATACAGAAAGAAGGCAAAAGGAAAAGGATAGACAAGGTTAGATCCTGCAGGAACAGTTATGTAGCAGTTATGTAGTTAACAAACATCAACCAAACAACGCTGCAGAGTTTTATCACATTTCCAAGGCATTTTTCTGATTGGACACGTTCATAAAAGAAGTAAATAGAACACCAATAGACCAATATCTAAGTAGGATATATGCTCTCGCAAAATTGATAAGCTACTCATTGACCATTCATAAAAGTTTGTGTACAGTATATTAGTTGACCAGGTGGTAGTACTTGAGGCTATGCAAAGCACACATAGTTTTTGAGCTGAAAACAGTGTGAAACCATTGCCATCAGTGGAATTCTCATTTGATGGTCAACAAATTAATGTATCTCACCAGCTAAAGTTGAGAAATGTTCATTTTTAGATACAAATGGAAATTGGTGATGCAAAAGGAAGGTTAAAGATCAAATTGAAAATAAACTATGTAAAACACTCTGCTGGTATTTGATGTATTTAATTTAAATAGACAATTACACTACTTAGTAGATTCACATAGATTCAATTGGTTATAAAATTGCGTTTATAAGTTACAACAATGAAAGTTGTGCTAATTTGGAAATAAATTATATAAGTCATTTCCCCATAACAATTACACACTATGATATATCAGTATGCAACAATAACAATTTGTAATTCCAAAATAGTAACTGGTCTGCGAGATAGTTTGCTGATTATTCAGAATCTTTCATTATCCTCAAGTCAATAATAATTATTATTAATTATCAACATCTAGTGTTAGGTCTCGAGAGCCAGCCTCATTCCAATTTATGTTGTTCTTTTTTCATTTACTTATCTGTTTATCCACCAATTTACAATTCACTCAATCAAACAGCTTTTAACTACTTTGCAATTTCAATTTTGCTTCCAAGAAATTCGTTAGCAAATGGTAAAGATGAGAAGAGGCGCCGTTGCCTTGGATACCATGATCTTTATCTGTGTAGAACTAAATCATAAAAAGATGAGACATTTGAAAAACTTGCAAATCCAAAACTAAAGAGTGTGATAACATATTTGCCAACCAGGATTCACACATTAGCTTTCTGAATATGTTTAAGATTCCGAAGATACAATAAATTAAATGGATCAATGTAGTTCTACTATCTATTATGGCTTCATCTTCCAAATAAAGGCAAAAAGGATTGGATTTTTAATTTAAATATCATCAAATATGATGCCAGCCTTTCGGGACTGTTAGTCTCAGATTCCCCATTTTATCAAACCCTAGCCCTGAAGAAGTCTTATTTTATCCAAATGTTTAAACACAGTTCAGACAGCACTCTACAAAACTTACTTGAGTTCTAAATTGAATTCCCGCTTCAATTAAGGCAAAGGCAAGATGAGCTGAATTTTGGAAGTGAACATTATCTAAAAGTGAGATAAAAAATTCAGTGATTGTTACTGTGCTAAAGAATCACATGATCGATTTGAAAATCAATGATTGGTTACTCGTACCATCAGCAGTTCCATGAACAAGAAGAAAGTCGCTGCCAGTCATATTTTTGACATACGGCATTAACGATGTCTCCTAAATGATGAAGAGAAAGACATTAGTTAAATAATTTTTAAAATGGAGACCATGGCTAGACATTATTATGAGGTATATAAATAGTCTAAAATAGGGCCGAAGGGCAAGGCAATTAAACTTTTCTTTGTTGATCTAACTGAGAAGGGATACCTAAAAGAACGGATTTGAATCTCAATTCTCTAAAAGGATATACACAAAATATCATTTTACTCAAGAAACTTAATAATATTAGAATGGAAACAAGAAGAATTAAAACCAGCAATAGGAATGTTCAGCTGATGAAAAATATTTTGTTTTGTTCAAGCATTGAATGACAATTGAGTTGAGAGACTTTAATACTTGCATTTACTCACTCTGTATCCAAGTAAGTTGTCATTTCTCGTTGGCATACCCATGTATCGCTCAGAGTAGACAGTATCTAAAATAAATATTATCAGTTAACTATAATTATTACACTAGCAATGAGTTAACAGCATAGGTTGGGATGGGTTGAGCTTCACTTTCAATAGTTCCAAAGTGTTGAAATCTTTTCAAATGGGGAAATTTATGATGATTGGAATGCTACTATAAGCATAATACCATGCCAACATTTTTCATTAGATACAATTCATGTAAATGAATTACTTAAATTTGATCTATTGTGAATAGCAATCTAGGGTGCACTGCTAGTCCGTGACAATCCAGACCATTACATTACAAAAGCTGTGTGTGACCCATCGCCTTGACAATCAAGCTGATTATGCACTGAAATCAGTTAGGATCTATTTCCCGTGCCACTATTAAAGTTAAGTAAGGAATATTTCACTATCATTGCTCTTGGCTGTATACAGTGTATAGTCACTATTCTAAAAATTGAAGTGTAGCACTGCTGCACTGCATAGGGCGATCTAAATAGAATTACTTTGCATCCTAGGAAATATTTGTAAATTACTACTACAAGCAAAACAAAGTCCCCTTCTTAGCCAGAACCTTGGGGAAAACTTGGGAGCAGTAATAAGTTAGCTAATTACTCATACCATAATAGCGCCAATCACTAACAGGTGCAACAGCAATAGCGCAGTGGAACACACCAGAACCAGTAGCAAGAACTGTACTGGAGAGAAATCCACCATAAGACTGAAAGAACAAATTCATCAGAATTAATCAATAACACAATTTAAGAAATCCTGAAGGAAAATAATCATATGCACAAGGCATCTCAATGTATCACACATTGTTTAAATGGAAGTGTTCCAAAAGAATCTCATGCTCATGACAATACAGTATTTTGAAGTTGATATAGTGACGGACCAATAGCAACTGCGTAGTCAACGATGGTAGCTTAGCGTAACAACAAGACATTTACTAGATCTTTGCGATCACATTATTAGCCAGGAGACACTGAGGAAGCGTTCAAAACACTCATTTTAGATGCTCATGAAATCGAGTGTCCGATGTGCCAGTAAATAGTCTTAGTGTTCGGAACATAAAAACACATAATCTGTTGTCAAAAACTTACCCATCCCCAGATGCAAAGTTGATCAGGATTGATGTAGCTTTTAGTTTGCAAATATCTAGAATATATTCCAAAACACTGTCAATCCATGAGTCCTAAATAGCATGATCAATGGATGGAGAAATTCCCAAAACGCAAAGTATTTGACATGGGATATAAAAACTTACCTTCCAACGGCAATAGTATCTTTAGCTTCATAGTATCCCAATTTCTTGTAAATAGCATGCATGAAACTAAATTAAAAATCGAGACAATCATCATTAAAAAACAACATATAAAACTTGGCCTCACTCCAGCGTAAAATAATTTCACCAATAATTTTAGAAGGGTGCAATAGTATGATTATAAATTTGAAGAGAAAAATCTTAAAAGCTGAAATACAAATTTTTAGCCATGACTTCAAGCATTAATATACTGGCAATATAACTTGAATCTCCAGAACAGATATTGCGTGAAATCATATCATCTTATTAACAAAATTGCTGTCACTTCAAGATGTCAAATGCATTTTCATGATCACACCTGTTCGTTATTGACAAAAAGTTCAACGAAGTCTTGGATACTTACTTTTCACCCTGGAAACCTGTACCACGCGCATCCAATCCTACGACAATGATATCGTAATTTGATACCAGATATTCATCAAAGAAAATCTCATAGACATCATAGACCTAAAATTGATGACAAATAAAAAAACATCAATAATTGTGAGTCTCTAAAAATCTATATTTCTTCACAATTATACGTTACAGAGACCTTTTTTTAAGAAATAAGCAAAGTAATACTTTTGACATAATTTGCCTTCATAAGCAACAAAAGTTTTCCGAAGAAATAATTGTACCAAATTACTTTTTCCTTGTTGCTTTTATCTGCTCCACTTGCAGAAACAGAAACAAAGAAAATTTGTAACAAAATCCAAGCGCTGTAAGCTTTACAATTCTTGAGAGATCATAAGCATATGCTTCACAATATTTTCCATTTTATGTACAGAATTTTAGTATAAATTGAAATAAAAGTAAGCAGAATTGATTGATAAAAGAAATACAATTAGCAAGGCTTCAACCAATGAAGACTGTTTCGACCAATCAAGGGTGATGACGTAGAAACCTTGGACATAAATAAGTCTAAGAAATGTACAACTGGCCATGATCAGAGTAATGGCAATTGAATGACCATTTTCAAGATAAAATCGGTAGTAGGCTATCCTCCCTCCGTTTGTTTATTGATTTCAAAATTAATGTACTTGGGATAGAATCAAGTACATTTAATCTTATTATTCATTTCAAAGCATATTTGAATCGCACAAAAATGTTGGTGTACATCACTGATAGTTCTTTATCATTTCATCAGCCTTCCCAAACAAGATACTCATTGACGTTCAGCAAAAGTCACAACTGAAGAAATCTGTACACAGAACCTTTGCATATTGAGACAACTGATTTATCATCTGAGCTTGAGTGTTTAAACTATCAACTTTTCACTGCACTCAAACTAACCTTTTGTGTTCCTGGTCCACCATACCTAGAAGAAATTAATACCAATAGATTATGTGGACAATCAAATGATAAACTTTTAACAAACCGATTGGAGATATCAATTTGCTACTTACACGTCAAAAAGAACAGCATATTTTTTGTTTTCATCAAAATTATGAGGTCTCACCTCTTTGACAGCAATTCCTACAAATCAACATAAGAAAATTAGAGTGAAATACATCATTCAGGAAAGGATTGAAAGATCAACTAGGTCAGTATAATATAATTGTGAAACAAATAATGCCTAAAATCATCAAAGGTATAAACTCTGAGGACAAAGAGCTTAGTCATTACAAGTTGATTTGGAGTTTTGAGTGGTTCATACATGATGATTGAAATACTGTAGTAGACCTTACTAATAGGAAAAAGTAAAGGCCACATATCTAGGCTTCCACTCATGCTACTCTCTAGAGCGAAATGATTTGTTTTGAAAAATCCTATGGCAAATAATTATGGAAAAAGAGATTTAGATTACACTTCATTTTTATCGCAACATACATATCATAACTAAAACAAAATTAATTTTTTATGGTTTGTTTTTTGAATAATTATAACTTTGATCTATAAAAATAGTGAACTAAAATCCACTCCCTATGGCCTAGATAATTTAACATATTGTAAATAACTTGTGCTATTTATATTATCATATCTAATATCAACTGTTGTAAACTTACTATGACCATCATTCATGATGTCGTACTTGACCACTTTCGGTACATCTTTCATTGCAAGTTTTTCTTTCAATTTTTCATTGTCAGCCATCACAATTTCTATAAAAAAAATTTATGTTGGATTTGGTGATGCGAACATCATAATATTTATCTTGTAGGCTGCAACTAATTTTGTTATGTTATGCTTGCCATTGATGCAGCTGAAATTTCTTCAAAGCAGTTTTACCCATTGAAAGGTCAGACAGAATGAACATGACATCAATATCTACATTTAAATGTTTGAGTTGATAGCATGGCAATGAGGCTGCATCTATACTTACTTTGCATTGTATTGAGGCTGTATATGTCAGTTCTTGGAACTCCTGGACCTGCAATAGTAAAAAATCAACATTACAATCAAGTCATATTTCACTGCTACAGTGAGACCAGTTTACAAAGGTCACAATATAAGCACAACTCTTATTGTAACACATTTTACAGGTAGAGTGACAATGATTTTCCAACATTGCTGTACTGAATTCAATTGAGCTGTCATTTTTCAATGACAGATAACTCAAATGCTTTGAGATCTTGCAATTTTGTAGACCTAGATCATCCTGGATGTTTAAAGTGTATGGTTTTGAAGGTTATTGACAATCTAAACTGTACCCAACAGTATAGTGGTGCATATAAATACAAATTTGTTGCTACTGAGGGGGTAATTGTGTATGGCGGACAGATATGCATGCTCTGTTACATGGCTGACTTGAGTGTTTTTATTTCCAGTGTTTACCTTGACAAATGAGATTAACCCATGAACATTGTTTACTGAATTGAGCCATGTAGTAATTGCACCCAGCTGTTTGAAAAAAAAACTTAATTATGATTAGGCCTATCATAATACAATAAGTTCTTCAGAATACCTAAAACGTCTTAAACGTCAGAACTACAATTCACCTACAAAAGAACTCATGAAAAGAGCAGGCTAACAAAATACAGCAGCTACAATAATAACTTTAAAATCAATGACAATAATGAGAAACTCTGGTTCCTATAAAATTTTGACATCATCAGGTATATATATACAGTGTAACCCGCATAAGTGTAATTCGGATAAGTGAAATTCCCGCTTATCTGCAAACTGATTTTGAAACTGTATTTATAATCTTGTGGTGAAGCCCTTCTTCAACCTTTTTGGATAAGTGCAAATTCGGATAAGTGCAATCAAAATCGCTTGCAATTTTGAGTTGCACTTAAGCGGGTTACACTGCATATATATCACAGAATTACAGTTAACATGAAATAGCTTTGCCCAACTTAATAAATTTTAGTAATTCTATTGATTCCAAATTAAATGAACATAAATTTTTACTTGGAAGAATAAAAAATGGAGGTTATGACGAGACAGTGTTTATAACAGTCAAACTCATATGTGACACTTTGCGTCTGTAATTTGTGGAATTGTTCTTGGCATAAAGTAAAATCTCAAACCGAAGGTATCTTTTGACTGTTGGTGTGATAAAAATCTACGTCCATACAACATTTCAACAGCAGGAATGTTCAAAGAGTTCAATATCATACGTAATTACTTACGGGACAAATCACACGTTAAGCATTTCTTTTCTTTTGTTTTCATTTTCAAACTGTAGACGTGACGATGCGATGGTGATGTTTCAGTACTTTTGTAATACCTTCAAATTCAGAATATTATTATCAAATGTGAGAATAGCAAAACTACGCAAACATTTATTCTTTTCCTTGGTGTGCGTCTTTGTTACAGTCCTAATGCCTCCTAGTTACTAAACAATTTTTGTGTCATCATGCATCTTATTTAGCCAGATTAGGCCTACATAATACCAAGCAGTAGTTTCCGTTAATTGATTACAACTTACAATGTATCAGTTTTTGTGTTCATGCATGACATCCCAGCCACTTCCCAGCGTCCGCTGGTTAGAAAAGTGACACTTTTGTCTTTCTAAAAATAAAACAAAGATGGATTTTCTCGATTATATCGGGAGCAACAGTTCAAGATATCAATGAAAATTAGGAAACTAAAAGGAGGGAGGCAGCACGCCTGAAGAACAGCAAAAAAGAAATCAGTTTTATGTTTATATATCCACAAAGGTGAAGTATTAAAAGGCGAAAATCAAATGAGTTGAGCTACATTATCAAATAACTGATCGAGATCCACATTGACTATGAAAGCTTCTGAAGAGCTTCGATCCTTTGCAAGGCACACAGCAGAAGTCATAAAGGCTAAACACAATTGTCTACTGAAAGCATTTAAAATACAAAAGGACTGTAAGTTAATATTTACCAATGAAACTTTGGCAATATGTCGGAATCTTCCAGCATTGTCTTGTTCACGTGGTAACATGGTAATATAATAGCTTGCATCACTAGCAAAATATGGTTTTGGATACTGGAAAGTAATTGTTGAAATGAATTGTATGCAAATTAAACATTGTGTCATAACTTTCAAAGTAAAGAAATCTTTTGAATGGATCATGTCTCACACATGTATTAAAAAGTGGGAGGTTGCCAGATACTGACTATGACTGATAAGTTTCTTATATTTAAAAGGTATTTCAACGAAATTGATTCAAAATCAAATTTCAGAGTTTTTAATGTCTGCCTACTGAACCAACAGCACATCTCAAATCAAAAACAGTTATTTTAGGCTAGAATATTGGTAGTAGAGTATGTCAAAAACGGGAATTAGCAAACTTTGAAGATAAAAGCTTGAGATACTCACATCGTCATTGATCCAGCCATGCTTGGTAGTATGGGTTTCAACCTGAACAGAAAATAAAAACCTGGTTAACACTCTAAAACATGAAAAGTAAGATCCTGGAATTTTTTGGCTAAAACTAATGTTTAAAATCTATTTGAGAAGATTTACAAATCTTTGTATAAACCCAACACTGAAATTGGAAATTGTTGAGCAGATTAATTGTTCTTTTTCTAGCTTTATTTGAAAAATGAATGTCAATAAAAAGATTGAAAAGTTTCTACAAAAGTATTAGTAATTGTTTCAAAGCAGTGTTTTATTATTTTAGCCTTCTCACTTCACAGCAGCTATGGTAAATTGCGTATGGTCAAATGCTTCACTCAAGCAAATGAAGTACTTGGCTATTTTTAATCAAATTGTCCATAACAAGGATGTGCAAGTGGCTGTATTACATGTTTGATGAATTTCCCGATCCCAACCAATATTGCTTCAAATTCTAGATTGAACCCAAGACCATACCCATCATAGCGAAATCCCCAAACCATCATAATACTGTTACTATTTTCTTATTTTCTAATTCAGCTTGGCAACCAATGTGCTCTGTACCATATTAGCTAATCCGCAAGCAATCATACAGCATGTGACACACTTGTTGTCAAGGACTGATCAAATTTTGCATTGTCTAAATTCATTTAAAGTATGCCACTGTTGAATTAATGAAATTTCCTTAGTTAAAACTCTTACCGTTGCCCTAGCGCCATTTATTGCATCATAAATAACCGATTCTGTGTAATTTTGGGCTCTGTTCAACCAGTTGACATACAATTGCGAATTGCTGGCCCATTTCATTACACTATAGTAATGATCGCTAGAATAAAACAGAAGTACGAAACATAAACAATGGAAGGAAGGAGAATGCTCAAATTGTAAGTTTGTATTGATTGTTGTCCTTGTGATGATCTAATGATAATTGCGTCAACTGACAAGCTGATCTATATCGCTTTCATCACATCGTAAACAAATACCTGAAGCTGTTGTTACATTAGTATTGAGTGATGAAGTATGCCAAATTACATTGGCATTTTATGACAATACTATTTTCATCAAAAGGTATTGACGTATTTATTATTTGAAACAAAGAGTTAGTTCTGGTTACAACCATGCCATAATAACTAGCTATTTCTTGCTTCCATCTTGCTTTCAATACATTCATCAGCATGTTCAGAAGGCCTAAATTATATTTCAGAAATACTCTCACCTATATTTAACACTGTCAGGTGGGATTAAATTGATAGGTTCCTTTGAAAGATGATGAAGATCTTTGATGTAGAAAGTTACAGTTGGATTAGCATATCCAGCCTAAAACACAGAAAGGTCTAATGTCAATTTTCCGATTATTGTTAAAAAAATAACTTGCTTCTATAGACTTTTAAATTTCAGGTTATCCATTGTGACTGAAGTTTGTAGAGAGTTTGTTTGGAAATCTCAATCAAATACGAATTCATAAGAAAAAACATTATTTTCCTTATAGGAGTGAACTCATAGTAAAATATATCAGAATAATTGGTGTTGTGATTCTCAAAATAAAAGGAGACAACGTTAAACTTAGAGGATTGGTCTAAGGGTAGCAAACAGCAATAAATGTCAAAGAATTTCAGAATCAGATCTACTAGATCACAGTATCAAGCACTGTTGATATAGAAAATCCTTAACATATTTATATTGAGGTAGAAAAAACTTTATCGCTGGGAGATCGATATACTTACTTTGGGGTATGCAATTCTATCGATTGTCGTGTATGAATCATCAACGCTGCCATATTTTGGAAATTTATAGAATGGTACTTGTGATGCATTGAACTTAACATAAGCCATAAATCTACCATCAGGTGAAAACTCAAGAGCATGTGTACTAGCAATGATTTCCTCTGCAAAAAATGACAGGGTCCTGATTTTACTACAATGAAACAGTCAGTTGAACTAAAGAGTAATTATGGATTAATATTTTGAAGAACACTATTTTTTTTACGAAAAAAAAAGATTACAGTTTAATAATGAATAGATCAAATCAAACATAATGTATTCCTAATTTCTATTGTCGTATTAATTGTGATTCATGTAAGAAAAATTACACTTTCTCAAGATCGTTCTTTTACGATGGCGTTGAAGATAGATTGCACGAAGCAACAGCATATTTCTGATGTGATGGGACACATTGTAGCACTGATTGTTTCATGTGGGTAATTTGTTTCTTTGCGGTGTTTTACCATCAAAGCACAAACACAATTAAATCTCGATGATTGTTCTTAGTGAGATTAGGGGCGGATCTATGAACAATAGTTCGGTTAGATTGAATAAACACTTCTGTTTTTAGAATTCAAAATTCTGTGACTTTTGGTTTGCGATATTTTTGCAGCAAAGTGCAAAGTGACAAAAAAGAAATTGAAAATCATTTATTACCGATTATTTTGGTAATCGGCTGATTACCGATTATTGATAAATATACCAATTACTCGGTAAAATTGATTATTTCCAATTAATCGTCTCATCTCTAAGACAACTTACCTTCATAAACCCAATCTGGCACACCATTGAAAACTTGAATTGGTACACCATCAGTGGTAATTTGCGTGAATTTTTCATCCGTTACTGATGCCATGTAATAGATATTATTGCCAAATACAAGAACCTAAAAAACAATTATAATCAAACCACCATCTTTGAAATGGATAAATGTTGACCACTATAGAGAGGTGGCCTGTCTAACAGGTTGCATTTATATACAGGTTTCACTTTAACAATATATTAGTGTTGCCTTCAGTATACTTGATGAAAGCTGCATGCATATGAGCCCCCATAAAAAAAATCATGTTAGAGAGTTCAAAATATCCAGCAGTATTTTTATCGTTCTGAAGTTAACACAGAGAAAACAAAGAGCTACCTATGGGAGTGATGCAGTACTCTCATGAAATCAAGTTTGGGAGGTTTCAATACTTTTCAAAATAGGACGGCTGGTCAATTAAGAGTCTGCTAACTACTTGAGTCAAATCTTCGAACAGAGTCTTGAAAAATAACAGAATATTTTTCAAGCATTTGAATTGCAATTGCTAGGCATATTGATGTGTTTGTTAAATGACGGCCAAAGAATTATAGAAAATTCATATTGTTGAATACAGAGAATGACTATCATATGAAATGATCTCAAATTAAAATAGATTTATTTAACATACCACGGCATTACCAACTGAGCCCCATCCAACATAACGTAAAAGCTGATCACCACCACCAGGGGGGCGAATTGGAATTACTTTTCTGAAACGTTAAGAATAGTAAAAAATAAGACAAGAGAAAAATAACAACAGAGAACAATCTAAAATAGTAGTTCAATGTTACAGTTTCAATTCATTTTTGTCAGACCTCATATGTTTTTGAATACACTAGCTGAGAGGTCTATAATTATAATGTATCTTTTCAAGTTATTGTTTCAGAATAATAGCTCACATAAATTACTGTCTTTTGAATCGCAACATAATTTTTACTAGATGCTGGCTCTTAATAGCCAAAATTGGAAATGCTATTTTCTGAAATCTCATCTAATTGGACAAACTTTCAGACATTACAAACAATACATTAGCCAAAAATGTAAAATTGGTATATCTTTCACTTCAGTCCAGATAGTTGAACTGTCTGAGATACGATAAGGTCACAAATCCAACAGATTATTGGAGTGAAGCTCATACCAAAATTTTATTCCATTGAAATGCTCATCTCTGCTGGTTTTGCAAACTTCAAAAATATTTTAGTGAATAGCAATTTTTTCTGAGTAGTCTCATCCAAAGTTAGAGAAACACGTCTTTTTTTATCTCTCTGGCAGCCTCTCTTTCAAAATAGTTTTCGATTTGTACGTAAACTTGTAAGGTGATGTACTCTCAATACTTTCTTATCCATTATCAGTTATCACTTACTTTGTCTTAACATTGTAAGCTGCGTAATTGGCGTAGAATGAATGTCTAAATAACTGTGAATAAAAAGTTGATTATCAAACCCATTGGAAGATAATCTTTAATTATTGATTCATTTGGGAGTTTGTCATGCTAATCATGAACGGGATCATTTGGTAGAGAGAACTAAATTCGTACACAGTTTACATACAATCGGAGAAACATTTTGCAAATTTCTGACTGAAAATTGAAAATCAAATTAAAACTCAATCCTATGAAATTTTATTTCGATATAATTCGGAGAAGTCAATAAATAGCCAAATACAATCTATTAATTATGATATCAAAAATACATGGTAGGCCTACATGGAAAATGTACAAAATTGCGCTAACAAAACAGAGCCTACACAATCCCTCGATAACTCTGATTCTGAACCAATCCAAGGGGATCTACAATTGATTGTTGATAAAAATGAAAAATTCCTTCGTTACCTGTTACCGTATATAGTCTATCAATTCAGGTCTTACCTGTTTATTATTTTTAGTAAGCATAACCCATTCTTTGTCAGGTGATAAATCATGATGTTGTTCATTGAACTGATCAATTATCTATTAAAAAGAAAACATAGGCAAGTATATAAATCAGTCAGGTAGAAAACCATCCATAATTTAGTTACATTTAGAAATAACAAATGACTCACAAATGTTTCTGGAGGTACTAGTGTCTTTGATGATCTTTCACCATTCTGATCGAATGTTACTTCAACGAGACCACTTGAATAATTAGATGTAAGATAACTTGAATCTGTGAAATAATCCAAATAAATGTTCAAGATTGACTATTTGTGGCTTGCACTTAATTATGCAAATGTCTCTTTAGTCTGAAATTAAGAATCATAAGCTTAGGCTAATAATCGCTAATCGTCCTCTGTGGATCCTGTCAAAGTCTCTGCTGCAAAACGCCAAGCCTCTCATGTAGCCCATGTGGGTAAACGCAAACAGATGATCACTGCATGTTGCTAAAATGAAACCTATTTACAAAGGTCACCCTATACAGCAGCCACCTGTCTATAATGGTCACTTCATAATGTTAAAAATGAAAATTTCCATTGGATCCAACCTGTATATAAAGGACACTTAGACTCTGTAGTGTTCAACATTCTCCTGTGTGTTACCGGTCATTAAAAACAGGTTTTACTGTATGACTTTTATCAGACCTAAGTATAGAGCCCAAATACCTGCGACAGTCTAGGTTACATATAGGACACTTATTAATTAATTCATACTGCAGGGTTTGTTTATGTGAGCTTTGGTCTGGCCAGCAAGCTAAAACTTGCAATGCCAACCAGCCTTTTTATTATTTTGTTTTAGCAATTGAGGAAATGATCCTTTGTCTGTGGGATGCGATGTCATTATCAAGTGAAAATACACGCCAAAGATAAGAAAAAATAATTTAAATGGAATTTTTTATTTTTCTGTTATGATAATAGGTCCTTCACTAATTACTAACCAATCAGAGGCCTATATATCTGAGACGAAAGACTTGCTAGTGGAGCCAGGTTTAAGCATCTCCTCAAGGAGCAATTGCATGGCACATGATGAAATATATAACTTGAAATTTCTTTTAAATAATTCTATAGATACATTTATCCTTTTTATTTACCAAGTTGAAGTTTATTGTATTTTATTACCTACAAAGTTACCAGTCCTGTGAAAAAAAGCTTGAAGCTTATCAAGTTTATCTGAATAAATGATAATGATGATAATGATGATGATGATGATGATGATGATGATGATGATAACTAAGAACATGAACACTAACTTTTGGGGGGTGTCTGAATCGTATTTGATTAAACATTAATTTACCATAACAAATAATCAGTCATTCTCTTTTTCATACCTGAATGCCAGCTACAAGAGAACCGACGAGCTTGAAATGATCCCTCGAATAACACTTCATTAAAAGTTAATTTTCTATCTGATCTTGCTTGACGATGACCAAATGGAAAACCTATGACAAGAAATTTAAATAACAAAAAATGATGGAAATGCCTTGTAAATTTCAAGATATTGTTATGGAAAGAGTGTGATATCGTCTCATATGTAGATACTGACTTGTATTCCTAAAATGGGAGTCAAGAATACTATTCAGGGGACAAACCCTCATATCCTGCAGAAGACCCCTTTCTTTATATTGTCTTCTTTCAGCTGTCACAATCCCCCGTGTTGAGAAGTTCACATGCTTGCTCTGTGTTTACAATCTGATTTTGTATCATTAATAAAACATTTTGCTTTTCTCACCAAAGTCAAAGTCAAAAACTGTGAAGAAATTTGTCTTAATGTCCACAGATTTTATATAGCTATTCCTGAAAGTTGTCTTTTTGTCTACGATTTGTGGGGGACCCTCTTAAAATTGCCCTTCCAATTGTTCAAGAATAAAAAGTACTATTTGATTAATAACATGATCTAAATAATAAGAGTAAGTTTTAATGGAAATTGCTTTTAAGTTAGATCCATTTTGCATCCTATATTGTTGATCTCTTGGACCCAGATTCAGATTGTTGAAACAAAGATCGGATTTTGATGATAACATGATCTGATCACAACATGGTAACTTCTTTGTTTTGGGTTGTTAGCCATTTTATTAACTCAACCAAATGTTACTCTGATGGTTTTGAAGATCCAGTCTTATTTCTCAGCTGTACTTATATTTCACATTTCAGATGGAGAATTGTTCCTGTTCATTTCAAATCACTAATAGCAACGCGAATTCCTTCAGATAGCTTATGTTTACTTTCAATCGCTTACAATGCGATTATAATTTATCAGGATTTGAAAGTTGCGATAGGTGAAACTAAGCTTAACAGTTAGATGCGCATAATCTTTGGTGTAATTGGTGATCTTGTTTTGAAGATAGTCCACGAAAAGATAACAAAGTTCAACGTCATTCTGGTAATCGATCGGTGTTGTAGAGGATTTAAAAAAGAAAAATAATCAATTAAAATCGATTTTTGGAGTTGGTTATACACTGTAATAGGGTTCATAAACACTATGCACAAATTAATGACGCTTATCAGGGTAAACATGTCAACTTGAAATGCTTTAAAATCAAAATTTGGACGACAACAATATTTTGCTGAAAGCATTCTAGCACAAGGCGGAACGTTTTGTACCGTGCGAAAGACAGGAACATGTTTTGTTTCACATGTCGAAAGGATTTACGTACGAGAAACTAAATTGTGGCGAGAAATAAACTGTAAATTTACAGGCTTGGAAGTAAGATAAGTATTATGACATAACCTTCCTAATCTTAATTTATTGAAAGTCAAAATATATGTAAACATAATCACAACCGTTCATTTGTTTGAGCGGAGGCGCACGAATTTACCCTAACTATATGCCCCAACCAGAAATCAGTAATAAATTTCTTACCTTTATTTTTTGTAACAACTACACCAACACTAACAGAAACGACTAGAACAACTCCAATAAAGGCGATAATAAGCCATGCACGTTTACCAGAACATGATTTAGATTTCTTGGCATCGTCGTCCATGTCAAAATCATCTACAGGAAAAAACCGTCCGTCTGATTTTCCATTTTCGTCAATGTCGTCTAGATCAGACTTGCTAACCAAGGGAGCATACTGCCCCGACGACATTGCGAATTAATTTTTAAATACAACCAAAACTATATAGTCCTATACAAAAATATAAATATCCTCTCGATCCTCTGCAGTCTTCACATAATGATTCGCCAAGTCTTCTCGTACAAACCCCCCGATTAAGTAATTCGTCTATCTACGCTCCATTGATCTCAATGGTCTTACATAGCGCATACCCCCGTCGTGATCATACAGATATAAAAACAAAGTCTCAACTCATTAGGTACTTCTTGTTTCATACGGATTAGTAATATCTTGCTCTCATTTTTGAAAAATTGGTAGATTAAAATCTTTTCTTTATCAAATAATGAAAAAGCTTCTAATAAAACCCCACCATAATCTGCAATGTTGAAGTTAAAATATAACTGAATTCTAATTTTATTTAATTATTTATTTCCACACATAATTTAAAATAGTTAAGCCTTACATTCCACACTACAACCTATACAAAAGTATGCAGTTTTGTTAAACAGCATTCACATGATAAGAGAGCCAGAAATTCACCGCACCATGGTATCCGGTACATAAAGCACACCGGCTACGGAGTCTTACGGATCATGGGTGCTCTCCGAACTTATTGAATAAGAGAGTTTTAATTACGAAGAACTAGAAGTCATTGATTTTCCTATATGAATAATCTTATGCTGGTGAGCGAATTGAAAATTGTTCTTGATTCTCTTTGTTTCAACAAAAGAACTCAGGAAAGAATCCAAGATAAAGTGCTTTTCTAATCATAATCATAAATTCATAACCACGACTTCTCGCTCTCGTTTACAATACTTTTGGAAATTAGGAGAGAAGGGGGACAGAAAGAGCAAACTTATTAAGAAATATTTCATACGTAGGTATGAAGGGAACTGAGAATATACTTAATTTGCAATGAAAAAAATTATCTATAAACACAGACCATAGCATAAATTCGCTTCAATCGTATGCAAGTTACGTCAACGGTATTTGGTGCAAAATATAAGTTTTTCATGCACTCATTTATAAACTTACTGCTTGGCCATTTGCATAATAATTTGAAGAAACGAATAGCGTCGAGCTTCAATAATGACATATGACATATATATCTGATATTCAGATAAATTTATACAGCAATATTGTTGTTGATCAAAACACCCGGAAAAAATTCAGCACAGCAAAGAACTTTTCGCATCATAACACTTTGAACAAATGCATAGAATTGAGCTAGAAGATTCACATCATGCGACAATGAAATACATTGTATCTATTTACTTTTGTAAACAATAATGGGATGTCTACAGAAAACAGCTTTGAATGAGTGAAAGCCCCGGTGAAAGCTGAAACGTTGGGCTACCTATACCCTGCGTGCAGACTAAACCGTTGGAATCAGCATATTTAAAGATACATTAAAAAACGTTTTAGTCTGCACTTATAGGGCATAATCAAATTTGAAGTGTAACCCATTTTAATACATGCCAACATAATAAAAGATTATTGGAAAATTATTCTTACAAGAAGATTATGCAGACCTTGACTCAATATCTTTTTCTGATCGACAAATTGGCAACTGATGCCACTAGCTAACGATGACAGATTTTGCAGACTATAACACTATGCAGTGGTGTAAGTAAAGATTTTGGATTGTATCACGTTACAGAGAAAGTTTAATGAACACTTCGGAAAATATTGATCTAAAGTTTGTTCAGCATGGGATTAATAACCCATTAATTAATGTTTATATGCAATATTTAGATCATATAGATAGGTACAAAATCATTCAGATGAATAGCTGAAATAAAGTTTAATTCAATAGAATTTATATGATTCAAGTTGATTGTTGTATTGTTCTCCAGTATTGACGTAACTTAAAGGTAGTTTATACATGTAAATGATGATGATAATGATGACAATAAAATGGTAAGTAGATACAGGGCCGCAAATTAGGGGGGTATTTACCCCAATTGATTGAACTTCATTGAAAAGTCAGTCCACTTTTTCCTGGTTCTTGTTAAATTTTTGATTGATAAATTAGAAATAATATCCTTTGGTATGGAAGAACTTTTGTTACGAAGTAAAACTAGTCTGCCTGTTCTGGTATGACTTAAAATTAATAGTTATTTGTTGTGTTTATACTTTTAGCAGCAACAAAAACATGGAAAACATGATTAACCTGAAAAAAATTCCGTACAGAATGCATTTTCGATACACCCACTAATTCTATTTTTAATATACTCCCCAGACTAGATGTTTGTCAGCTTATAAAAATCGAAAAAGTTAGCCTCTGAATGAGCAAAAAGACGATTGAGTAGAATGAAGTGAACAATTAAACCAATAGTAGAATGAAATCTGCCAAAGGTATAAAGAACAGTCTGATACTCAAAAATATTGAATAACTTGGATCATTGAGCCTCGGTTGAAGTCACCGGTTTATAGTACAAAAATAATTTCTATCAATCATAATTATTGTTGAGACCAAGGTTGAGACTTTCGTGAACCAAAATGTCAAGGAGCCTGGTAAAGACTTGTTTGTATTTAGAGATAAAAAATGTTTAGACGTTGTTCATTAATTTTTGACGAGTTTAAAATGGAAACATTATTTTAAGCAATAGGGATAGATTTAATTTACCTGTAGCTAATTACATTTACATAAGTAACACAAACTAATGGAGAATAAAGATTAGAAATATTTAAAAATGCAAAACTTCTGATGAATTATGTAGTGAAAATGAATGACCACAATTTAAACAGCAACAAAACAACAAACATTTCGATCGGTGAAAATACAAACTCTGAGAATCATAGCCTAGGGTAGATAAATAAAAATAAGAAAGATAAAATGTGTATCTTATAAAGATATTACTAATAACAATTATCCCAAACCTTGTCTTTCTGCTGGTTGGAAAGCGATATCAGATGAACTCATGTTTATAAGAACCTTGCTACATATATTTCCTTTCTGCAAAGTAAGCTTAAGAACCAAACATACAGAACTTATTTTTGCAGCCAGCTAACTTATTTGTAACAGATGGAGTAATTCTTTTCGCATCTGGATAACCAAAAGTCTTCGCCTTAAATTTGCCGTAAATTAATTATTTAACATCACTAACTACACGCAATCCAAACGTTCGCTCAAAATGTTATAACAAAATTCACGCTGGAGAGTCGTACTTCGAATAATGATGATAATCGCTGCTCGCCACACAGATCAACGAACCCTAACGTTTTAATTAATTCACATTGCTATAGTGCAATTTCAGTGACAGGCCATAAATCTTTATTATCAAAATCATAGCAGTGAATTAGTGTATGTTTTCTAGGACGCACTAGGCACAGAGTGTGATATGCTGTTTCATTTGAGTAGAAGTATTTGTCCCAACAACGCATCTCAATTTGAAGGTAGGTATATAAAGATGACATTTCTTTATCCTGTCTCAAATACGTGTTCTTTGATATCTTGTGCTTAATTTAGGCGGTGAAATTGAAAATGGACACAAGGATCATGCAGATACCCGCTTGCTTTTATAAGAATTATCAACTTTACAAAACGTGTTCCTGAAAATTTAAAACCAAATAAAGAGTTTTCCTTGCCTCAATTTTTCAATGATTCAGCTTTTACGTATTCAAATGATTAAAAAAATTAACATTTTCAATAAAAGATTGAAAGAAAATAATGTAAAACAAAACAGAGAACAATATATATATACATAAGAGGAATGTGTGACTTGAAAAACTAAAAACATATAATTATATAGTATTCTTCTGCAGATAACATAATAAAAACAGTGCAAATTTCTCTGTCATCTTTGAAGCATGTTTGTTTTGGCCTATCTATTTCCAACGGTTTGAAACTCAACTCAGTTTTACGATTTTATATAAAAATGGATTTAATACGTTTTCTCTACCAAAAGTATCCAACTGTGGCAGTCTTGGCATTCCTTCAACATAAACCCTTGATCTCTAAAATGCGCAGATAAAGTATGAGTAACACCCATGGTGTCGACAATGTGTGGTCTCTATACGATCCTTAGCTTAATTAATTCGGTTGCATTTTACTTCAAAGTAAATTCGATGATCGAAAATAATCCTCATTATAAGAGATAATTAACCAATCACAAGACATACAAATTTGACAGAAGCTTGTCTCATAATTACGTTGATTTCAGGTTGATATTGTGGAGGGTATTTTTAGTTATAGGACAATGTGCAAAGAAGAACGAAGCTACACGATAATGAACATGTCTTATGGACTGTTTCTGGTCAAATCTTGAAACGATGAGAGTCTACAAAGATTGAAGTGTTAGATGTCCCCTTGTGATGTCAATTGCCGATGACCTTAACAGTCTCTCAAATTAAAGATCATTGGATTTAACCACCCATCAAGTTTTAAGTAGGCTACACATTTTTGTTTGCCAGATATGAGAGACATGTACAAATGCTCAAATTTCGCCATTGGGAAAATACTTCAAATTTGGCATTTTTCCACAACAAAGAATTTCATTCTAAAACGTAAGATGGGAATTTTTCAACTTTGACTTGAAGAGAGAAAAAAACCTATTTGAGAAAGCCGAACTTAGAATCACATAGCATGATTATAAGGCTGTTATTAAATTACATCCATCAATGCCGCTGTGAATAATGGGTTGCAAGATGCCGTATATAGGGACATTCCCACACGACCATCGATTATGCAAGTATTCGCTAGTCATATTGTCTCATACTTTTAACACTATGTTTCGTACATTTGATCAAAATTTACACCCAAGCTTACAGCGTACCAAATACCTACTAAAGTATAACGCAATCACCAGACAACCTTAATTCGTAGCAATCAAAATAAACAAGCCATATTTTGTTTTGCAATACCAAGTCATTTTACAAGATCGCATATTATTGAAGAATACCATCCTGCACTCTTTTATTCAGGCATCCAGATAATGGAATACCAAATCTTTCGATGTTGTGATTTATAACGAGCGAATTGGCCCGATCGTTGTTGTTGGCCCTAATTCTCAGCAAAACCACAAACAAAACGACCGCGGAAAATTTAACAAAAAAATGGTCATGGTTACATGATGACCTTAATAAAACGCAGTAGTCAATTCTAGAATACTGTTTTCAAATTACATTCCTTTCAGTAAGGCGACTTGAATAGGAGAGTTGGAATCATCATGCTTATTTGCACCAATCAAGATAGATATACCGAGTAACCTAAGCTACCTTGTATTCGAGAAATTTTTCTAGTTATTCACACAGTTTTTATTAATTGATTTTGTGAAATAGAGTCTTTGTATCTTCTTACTAAAAATAATTACCCACAGGTTCTGGGATTAAGAAAGCCAAAGTTAATGGATCACTTCTTTGTTTCATTTTTATTCAACAAATGATTTCATTTCCTTTTAATAATCTTGTCTTCTGATCTTTCAAATAATAAATAAGAGTTAAAACAAATAATACTCTGTCTATTGTAGATTTTATTATTAAGTAACTTGCTTAAGTTATGTTTCTAATTCGTTTCGATTAAGCCGTAGGCTTTGTTGTGTGGCTTTGGTTTTGTAGCGCATTTCAAAATGATCAACAATGTTTGCTATCAACTATTTTTCACGTTGAGACAGAATTTTTAAGTCATCATGAAAAAAAACTATTAAATAAATGTCAATTTATTATAATAATCAACACATTTACACTCAATGATGAATGATGTAAGTTTGCTCCTTCAAATATTCCAATCGAAGAAATGATTATAAAGCAATTCAATCCTCTTCATTTGCTCTGTGTTTTTCTATGATAGCTAAATCATGTTTGTTAACTTCAAAGTGTTGGAAAACTGATTTCCCCTCTTGTCCCACAACTGAATTTCATGTAACAGTTAAATGTAGCCAAAAAAGTACATGGAAATTTTAGCTTCATTCTCGTGTGATTGATTGAAAAAGTTCTTACTGACTGTGCCACGCATGGGCCGCACCCAAGCCCCTAATCTACCTAGATTTGTCTACTGACCTCGGTCTGCTACAAATCAAGATGGTGGATGCAGCGACACTTGCGGTTTTATTTTTCTTCTCAATTTTGGCCTGCTTTTTGTTCAGTTTCATACCTTGCATGCTAACAAAACCCGAAAAAAGAGAATAAGTTGAAGCTGTTATAAATTATTATACATTGAGAAATAATGAATTCAAAATGGTCGTTGTTAAAATGCAGTCCAATCGAAGTGAATTTGAATTATGTTTTGGCTTGTGGGCAAAGTTTTCGTTGGAAACAAAATTCATCAGGAGATTGGCTTGGTATTTTAAATAATGATTTATGGATCCTAAAACAAAATGATACCGGTATATTATACAAGAAATCTCTTGAAAATATAAAATTGGAACCGATTGCCATTGAATTGAATCAAAGGAAGAAGCGTTCCAAGAAGCCATTAGCAATTTGCTCAACAAATGCAAAAGAATCAACGTCTGAACAGATTTTAAAGGATTATTTTCAAATCAATGTAAATATATCAGAATTGTATAGTATGTGGTGTGAAAAAGATGCAGCATTTGATAAAATAAAGGATACCTTTCGTGGCATTCGCATTCTAAAACAGGATCCTGTAGAGAACTTATTCTCCTTTATATGTTCCCAAAATAATAATATAGTAAGAATTACTTCACTTGTCAATAAACTTTGTTGTGAATTTGGAGAAAAAGTTATTGATTATGAAGGTGAACAATATTATTCATTTCCAAAAGTCGAGATGTTAGCTAAAGCTGGGACTGAAACTCGTCTCAGGGATTTAGGATTTGGATACAGAGCCAAGTTTATACATCAGAGTGCCGATGCTATCGTAAGCAAGGGTGGTGCTGAGTGGCTCCATTCCTTAAGAAAGGTCCCATACAAAGAAGTACGCCAAGGTATGTATCAGAGGTGGACGGATCCTTAATTTTGAAGATTCAAACGGGATCCAAATCTTGGTCTAGGTTCAAAAATTGAGCAATTACATGATCCAAATTGGATCCGAACAAATCAAGCCCTGGTCCCGCAACTTTGAAAGCAAATAATTCAGAAGTTATTTTGAAGCTAAACCTCAAAATTGTTCATGGGGTTCATTTTATCCATGTGAAGGGTTTGTCTGACTGAAAAGGCTCCAATTTTGTATGATTAGCAGCATCTATACTGCAATATATAGAATTAGTTTGTTCCTATTTGAGATCAGGCACAACATATCTAAGATCCAGATCCAGGCCCAGCTAAAAGGTAAAGATCCTGCCAGATCTTGGGATTGGGATCCTGGTCCAGTCCCCCCTATGGTAGGCCTATGAATGAGCGAGTCCTCAGAAAAAGTGCACAGTGCACGCAGGATTTGATGTTCTAAGAGGTTTTCAGATTATGATTGATGTATTGAAGAAGTTTCCCAATATAGTGAAATATTCAAAGTCTGGAATAGAACTAGATTAGGCAAAGAGGCCACAGCCTACTGATCTGGGAAGGACAGATTTTTTATCTGGGGAAATTCCTAAATAAATTATTTCGCTACAGTATTTTGAGACCACTTCCAGCTTAGTCTCTGTTTTGTGGAAATTTCAAGATCTCCTTGCCAGTGATAGTAGCCAATGATCAAGACAATCATAATGCCACCATGATTAAAGGATGGGCCAAGGATCTTATTTTTTAAGATTCAAGACTATTTTTTGTGCAAACAATGAAACATCATGGTCCAATATTTTCAAGGAATAAAATGAATAATATATGTGGTAGATTGCATTGTAGGCCTACTTTTGGTATCAGCTTCATGACCCCCAGGATGGTAAGACTTTGGTTAATTTGTAGGCTAAGTGTAGTCAAAACACGTTATTCACTTGTAATGCAAAAACACTTCATCAGCTTGTCCAACCGCATACATAAACAGTACTTCACACCACCAGTTCAATAACATTAATTCACATGTCACTCAATGTGACAACGTAAACAATTTCCGACCACTTAACAATAAGGCAACCCAATACTGAGCTATTGTTGTAAATCTCATTTGCATGAATAATTCCTGTGTCATATTGTGAAATATTTAATCAGCCCCTCAATCTCAAAAGCAAACTGCCGATG
>JANVCG010029761.1:0-10636 GCA_025505365.1 Haliclystus inabai | reverse complement strand
TTGAAGAGGAAAGTGTGTGTACGTCAAACCAAATTGATGCTCCAGTAGTTGAATTTCTAAAGCTGAGTCTATGCTTAAACCAAATAATTCAGAAACTATATTTGATGGATTCCCCAAAAGAAAAAGGTAATCTTTACCGGAAACATCAGGAACTTCAACCTAAACAATATGATGATATTTGAAGTTAAATTTTTGCAAAAAATAATTTGTAAATAATTTGGAATTTCGAGAGCTAAAAACTTTCATACTTTGTTCTTACATGAAATTTTTCACCTATTATTCCACATGAAACAAGCACTTTTCGGGATTAAAAATAATTTTGTCATGCAATATCCATAAGTTTTACAAGCTTGGACTTTTCCGATAAAAATGCTTGAAAATTATCTCAACGGATTCTCCGTTATCGAAAATGGTGAAAATTGCATTTCTAAATCTTAAGTCCCTTCTACAATTTTAATTAAATTATCACTAGTTCATAGTAATACAAAATGTACTCCTGTAATATGTCTCTTGCATAAACGCATGTAGACCTAATGTAGGCGCGCAAACCTGCGAATAGTTAGCTTGCATGCAGACAGAATTCATTTCTTGTTCGTCTACTGACTGGTAATCAAAAACTATGTTCTAGCTATTCCTTTCCACAACCTTTCAGTAGTGCCTTGTGATTGGCTTATATAATTTGAGAACAAAGCAGCACAAATTATCTAAATTTATCACAGCAAAAAAATTAAACTAACTATACTGGAAACAAAACTTCGCACAGTAGGATCTCAGTACCAAAACTGAACAAGATATTACAATACAATTATCCGAGTAAATACACAGACAGACAATACGAACACAAATTATGTCTGCATGAAGGCTACCCAGTAATAAAACATAAGTCCTTTATTGCCTTCATGTTTAGCTGTTCTCCAAACAGAAGTCAGCGTAAGTGTAATCAGCCACTAGCGCACTTGATATTATTGGTAATGTGTTAGGCTCTATACATTTTAGGAGTACTATTGGTTTTACATTTTTAAGGTTGGTACATAGTCTGTATATATCCTGCACCTTACAAAGGGAATCAAATTAAAGTGACAATGAAATAAAAATATACCGTACTTGCTTATAGGCATAGTGGCATACAATTCTCCTCAATTCTCCTAGATCTCTGCAAAAATGTTGCATTTAAAATATTACATTTGATGAAAATATTTGGGATATCAAGTTCCGATTATTCGATACAAATGCTACTAAAAAAGCTTTGATATTATTGACCTCAATGTCGAAGTAAATATCGGATATGTCAAAGTAAATATCACATATTTAGATGTTTGAATACTTTTCTATTCAAGTAAATACTTTTGTACACAAATGTATGTCTGTATACCAAGAGACCAATGGAAATTTTGGTACAGAAAAAACATGTAGAACAGTGAAGAAGTTGAAAAATAGAAAATATGAAGACTGGTAGAACGATGTTTTTATTGAAGTATTGGAAGAGGCTAATTTATATCTTACAAGATGTAAAAATGTTACAACACATTCCATATAATTGTTGGATTTAAGATTTATGATAAAGTGGCTTTACCTGCCTACAGATTTACTAGAAGAGAAGTATTGGGAGACAAAGCAAAAGTGTATAAATCACATGCAAGCTGCATGCAAATGATTTTCAGCATCCCGAAAGTCTCCCAACTTTTCCTAATTCAGCAACATATAACATTGACATCCCTTCAGCTGTTCTGCTTGCGTATTGAGGGAACATGCCTTCAATGAGAATTTTTATAATGAAACTAGTACAGAAACTTTTTAATTGTGAGAAATTGATGGGTTCAGGGAAAGAAATGGAGGATTATAGATTATGGAAGTTTCCAACCAGATTGATATTAGAGATAAGACTCGTAAACGGAAGTATTCAATTTTACCTATTAATCGGAGTATTTCTCAACAATTCGTAATCAGTAAACTAAATTTTATGTTGTATAAAGATGAAATTAAAGAGTTTCCAAATGGATTACAAACTAATTTGAAAAAACTTCAAGTAATTTGTTTGTACTGGATTTGAAATAAATGAAATTATTATCCATCGATTGAAGCTCAGTTCAGCCAAGATATCATAAATGATGGTTTCACGTCTATTTTTAATCCTTCTCTCACGTGTTTCAGCTGAAAAATGAATGTTTTTATTGATGTTCTGAACCAAAATAGGCTCGTACAAGTTGAATCAAATCGTGTAGCGATACAATATTGCGTTGAACATAAATTTTCAAAATGATAAATGATTCCTGAGGATTTCCATGACGCTGGAAAATTCGTTGATGTTTCACGTTGCTGGGGTACTTGACTAAGTACTGGACTAGTTCATAAATTAAGAATATGCTAATCTAGCATCATGAACAGGCAATCATTACAAGCATTTTGGAGTTTTCAAAGTTATTTTGAAAGCAAGGTCACTTTTTCAAGACACGTTTTTTGAGCGATGTACAGCATGTTTTCAATAATTCAGTCATATGGACTGTAATAAATTGCTCATTTTTGTGGAGACACCAATGAGGTCTAGTACTATCCAAATTTGAAAACAAAATAGGGTTCGCTAGCTTTTTTTCTCAAAATCAAAGAAAGAATGGTCATTTTCACACATTTTCTTGAAAGCTGTTGAACTTCATCATCAATTAAATAGCAATATTTGCTATTCAAGAGTAAAGTAAGATAGAAAATATCCAACTAAATCAAACTGATCATATTTCATAATAATTTAATGCCTCTGCTAGTATTCTACAAAAGTTATGAATAACAAAAGTAGTCAACAACGAAGCTCCTCCCCAACTGGGTTCTGGCAATCTTCTAAATTCACCCCTGTAAAGCACAAAATAACTGGATTTTGAATGAAATCATATTTCAACACAAGTATTAATCAATAGCACCTGGTTATATTTAATTTCTTCGTGCTGTCTTGTTGATCACGCCAACACATTCCACCATGTTGAAGATTTTTGAAACAAAAGACACTAATCATTATATATTCAAAATGCGGCTACTGTCGCGAACCTCCTTAGATGAGAATAGAATTCAAATGAATCGTTCTGGGATTTTATCGAAAGTTTTGCCATCGTGAGTTTCCATTTTAATAACTATTATCATGCAATTTGATGTCAAAATTGATTTGGATACAATTTAAATATTACTTATTATATATTGATTATTAAATTCCTGTATGATACTCGTTGCTTTGATAATATGATTCAAGTTCATAAAATTCAGTCACTTGGATAGAAATTGAGCAATTATTTAGAATGTATACTAATACAGCGCAAAACGTCATGGTGAGCAACAAACGATGGAATTGGGGAGTGCAAACTTCTTCTTCGGATCTCCCTTTCCAAACTTCTAATATCCATCTTTGGTTAGTAAAAGGTTTGAATTGAAATAGGTGATACTTTTTACAGTTTGAAATTCAGTAAAATGCTCATAAATTGCGATTAAAAACCAAAAGTGAAGTATTAAGACAAGAAGTCATGGGAAAATAATCTGTGTTGCCTTTGTTCTCTTTTCCTTGCATTGAAGAACCCAAAGTTTCAAAATGGTCACGTTTTCGTATAAACACGTTTCACTTCGAGATTTTAAAATGTGTTTTTGTATGTTTTATATGTATAGAACGTGAAGAGGTGCTTTCAGATCTCAAATATCTCTCTATAACACAAGTAGACGAAACCCTTTTCGGTAAGCTCTTTTAATCTCAACTGATCGACGTTTTACGTAAAATCTTTTAAAACCACTATTTCTTCGCATGTAAATTATTAAAGGCTGAGCTTTCCGAGCTGCGATGTGAAGATCACTGGTTACAGATCGCTGACGGCAATCGTTACTTTGTTCATTTACAAGTTCGGTAATCATTGATGTGCTCCTATTGTTATTATTAAGTTACAAGCCTTTGGCTTGCTGGCTGCGCCCGGGGCAGTCAGCCTTCGGCTTCCTCTAGGAGGTCGCGAAATAACGGATAGCAATAATAATAATAATTTATTTCGAATTTTGATTACTAGTTGGTCAGACATAGTAAAATGTACTAATGGAGTACAAATTTAAAATTAATTCAGCTGAGCCATTGAGGGTTAATTAAGAACAACATGTGATTCTGGAAATTGATAGAATTAATTGCAAAAATGAAAGGAACAAACTTCAATATGTTATTATCTTTAGCGAACCTCTCACAGAGAGGTCAAATGTCTGTGTTGATAACCACTCCGCTCTAAGTAAGCCGAAATCCGGGACAAAATTCCTTCACAAACCCAAATTCAAATAAATAATTTGAATAAATAAATACAGTTTCAAGATGGAGCAACATAATGGGCATCCTTCAACAATAAGCTGCTTTCCGATAAACATTTTTTATTGGATTGGATTGGATTGTATTATATATTGGATACGGAACCACTCTTTCCGCATTGAGGGCAGTCAACAACAGAAATATCGGTGCAAAACGCTGACACGGCAATCCTTTCTTTAAACAACAAAATAATAACAAAGCAAACCTACCAGTGATTACCAAACATGAAAATAAATAAGAGTAGAACACCGTGAAATTAAAATGCGAAGGGAATTAAGTAGTTTGAAAGGATTTACATCAAGTATCGAATAGTTGAAAAGAGCTCACCGAGAAGGGTTTCGTCTACTTGCGTTCTTGAGAGATATCTGGGATCTGAAAGTACCTCCGCTACTTCTTAATTTTGTACTTTAGTAAAGAGCTGAGGTAGAACACGTGCATGCAAAAACGTGGCCATTTTGAAAATGACATGATTTTTCTCAACACAAAAGAAGAGAACAATGGCATGGCTGTTTATTTTCACATGACTTCTGGCTTGATTACATCATTTTTGGTTTTTTAAACGCAATGTGTGAGCAGTTTATCGCATTTTGAGCTTTAAAAAGTATCGTGTAGTCTGATGTAAGACCCGAAGTTATCTCAGATAGGTTTTATAAACTTGAAAAGTGCGCCGTAATGGAGGAGTTCGATCTGTAACTTTCTATTGTTTGTTGCTCACCGAGATCACTTGCGCTTTATTATTATAGATATAGGTGTTTCCAAAATCGATTGCTGTTTCATTGCTCCGTACACGTATTTCTGTTGTTGACACTCAGCACGGAAAGACTTAATAGGTATCCAATAAAAATCTAAATAGTTAGCTTGGAGCTATATTAATTCGAAAATCGGACATGTATTTTTATCGAAAAGCAAATTATTGACGAGGCCCTGTCCTTGGCCCAGCCCACACGCCAACACTTTTTATTTTGAAAAAAACATCTCAAATCATGTGGAAAATGTTGTTTGGTATTTATAACAATTATTATAGAAATGATAGCAAAATGCTTATATTATGTAGATATTCCTCAGGCATTTTATGTGTGACATTAAAATTATTTATGAAGAGTTTGAGATTAATTTGGAAACTATTTATCAATTTGGAAACCCTCTGAAGCCCTTCTGAAGTGAGCAGTTTGAGATCCAGTTGAAGAGCTATGGCAATTCCTTTGAATTCTGTTCATAAGATGGTTGCAGATATTTTTATTTGATTTACCAGAAAATTAATAGAGTGCAAGAAGCCCTATGATGATAATGAGGAAATATATTTCATCAGGCCTCAGGGAGAGAAATCTTTTCCTGATTTTCTCCACTGTGATAGAGATTTACTCCTTAAAAACTTTTTCAATTATAGAATGAAGCTTCTCAAGCACTGGTGAAGGATTTCATACAGGTTCGATAAACCAACCAGATCTAAAGAATGCTTCATGGACGTTCCGGAATAGGTCTTGATAACCAGTGAAAAAGGCTGGGTTCACAAATGATCAATGCCGGGGATTTTCGAAAGTATTCCGATAGTCGGCATTTATACAGCTCAGATAGACGACCCGTTTACAAACAGAAGGACCAATTAAAAATTGAACACAACCAAGAGAAAAGAGCACGCATGGACATTATAAATGCGTGTTTGCAAACCGTTCTCGGGTAACAATATTCAAAACAATACTGCGTCCTAACGGTAACGAGTTCAAATTGATATTATAGCCATGTCTCTCTTACTGAGACCAAAGTAAGGTTATTTTTGTTATGATCAATATCTTTTAATAATAAATTGGTTTAACAACCATTCACATTCCAAATAGCTGACCATGACAGTAAATTCATGATGCTATTTTATAACTTCGATCCCGAAGTGGAAATTTGCTCGATTCATTCCATTCATTCTCAGGCTAACATCAGGCAAATATTGCATGTCACTCTTGTTATTTACACTGTACACAGCAAGAATTAATTAACAAGAGCGACATGATATTTGCCCGATGTTAGCCTCCGTATAAATTTTTGCACGGAAAGGAGAAAATCTAAAAATAGCAAAAATAATAATTTGGACGTAATTCAGCTCGACGAAAACCTAATTTTTTTGATGGAATTGTTGAAAATGGGCTCACGGAGCAAAAACTCTTGAGAATGCTATAGACGTCGGCCAGAGATTTTGTTTTTAGACTTGATTTATTCATAGTTGATGGTGTTGAATATGTATGAATTGTTTGGTTTTTGATTAGGTACAATATTATTTTTGGCTTTGTAAAACAGTTAAAGGCACGAAATTTATTTTCTCTATCTTGGTTCATTATAATATCTTGGTGAAACAAGATCAAATCTCGACCTCATGCGAAAAAGGAATGTTCAAAACCCGTTTTTCTTAGCAAGAACTGGAAAGTCCTGCTAAAGGTGTGAAAGCAAACTAATGTTAGCCCGTGATTCCTGGCCGCGTGTAAACGCATGGCCAATAGCATTGATCCCTAATGACGTAATGTTCTTTTGTGGAACATCACGTAATCTTGCATCTCCAGGCCCCTATTTGCGAACCGCCAAAACTTGGACAAGCAGTCGCCGCTGTTGAGAGCTTCGCATGTCAGCCTTCTGCTTGTTAGCGCTTTATTTTGAAATTTAACCGGGAACTCCTCCTTGGATTGTGCTAAATTATGGCAACGAAACACTGCTGTTACGGGTTATGTAACAGTGACTCGCGCTATTCCCACCGAGAGTCGATGAATGGCGTATTTTTTATACCTTTCCCAAAACCGAATCGGAAGCTGGAGAAATGTAAACGTTGGGAGAAGGCATGTAGTCGAGAGAAATTCACGGTCAGTTCTGTCACAAAAGACACATATATCTGCAGCCTACACTATGTTGGCGGTGAAGGTCCTACAGAGCAACATCCTGATCCAATACCAGCGAATTATAGCAACGATCAAATCAGATTTCTTCCCAGAAACTTTCAATCCTCTACATTGAAGCCACCTCTTGAGTTGCACCGTAGTGTGCTTTTCGATAACACTAAAGGTGAGGCGAGCACCAGGCACATCATTTTCTGTCAGGACGATTGCAGAGCGCTTTGCTGCGCCCGCCATTTTCACGAGAATATTTGTCCGAGTTTTCGGGAAAATATCACGTGACTGTGACGTATTAAGCATCTGTTTGGGATCAATGCTACATGGACTGAACTTAGCCCAGATTTTGAAACTCCGCTCATCCTGTAAGCCCAGCCAAGAATACCTTTATAATACAAAGTATACTTACTTTAGCATAGCCAATTGCATCATCAGGACCCGTATCAAAGTTGGTAAACTTATGTACGAATACAGGTCCAGAACCATCGGGAGGATATATCCCTATGAGACCATAACCGAATAAGCCATTGGCATGAATTCCAACGACCTCTATGCTAACAAGTCCTGTTACGGCGTCTACACTCATTTCATTGACAAAGACGTCCGGAAAAAGGGTTGTACATTGAAGACCTTTGCAATACAAAAACAATAATTTTTGTGAACAAACAATATGAATTTAGCTAATGATAATTTCATCTTTCTATTGCTTCTTATGTAGAATAGAATGATCTATATTCATTGATTGAGCTTCAAAGTCTCATTTTTTCTTGTTGAGATATGTAGAGAAAAATGTACGTTGTTACTGACATAATCCTATCACAAAATTTGCGTAATAATTTTAGCAATCTCTTTCGTTAATAGTAATCGGCTTAATAAACGGTAAAAAAACTCAGGGTAGACAGAGTAGAACATCAAATTGCGAAACTGTTGAGAATAAAGGCAATGTGACAGTTCAAGAAAAGTCGATAGGAAATATTCATCTCATGTATATTTTGCTAGAATCAATGGAAAAACTGGAAATGGTATGTACTAAATGAATTGTTTGAATATTGAAACCATTAAAGGAAACTCAAACTTCATCATGACCGGTTCTGTAGCTCTGAGATAATTTTCAGTTAAAAGCATCACGATATTATTTCAATCAAATTGTGTACTATATCTGATCGAATGGATTTTATTTCAAGTTTTATTATGCAAAAAAATAAGTATTTAGCTCTGTTACTGATTTTTCATAATTAATAAATGCAGTGCAGCTACTAAAACAATTTGAAAATTAAGAACCTGCTTTCAACAATGTATCAACAATCAACAGATATTTGGTATTTCGAACTGCACTGTTATTGCTTGTAAAAAAACTAGATTTCATTAGTTCGTTATGATTAATTTATAACCTCACACTAGAAAGTCTCCGTCTTTCATTTCGGGTTATTTGTCAGCAATATATGGATGAAATCAAGGTATGTAATCATAATTCTATTTTAGGAGGATACTTACTAATTATTGGTGGGCATTCTTCTTCATGGCAAGATGCGTTTTCAGTTTCAGTAGAAGATTTACAAGGTTTCTTAGGTGTTCCTTCTTTAATGCGAGTTATCTGCCTTGTTTTCACTCCACCGCCACATGATTTGGAGCAGTCACTCCATTCTGTTAATGGGCAATTATGAGCTAAATTGTAAAAATATTAAAGGATTATGATCTAGATCTACATTGGTATAGTAGAACTATCAAAGCAAAAGCTTCGGGAATGATTGAGAAAGCCTTTGCAATTTTCAAATATTTGTTAGTCGTAAATCTAGAAAAATTATTATTACTTTATCGTCCCCAGTATAAATCAATAAATTCAATTTTATATAACTTTGATTCACTGTGGAAAATTTAATGTAGAACATTTGCAATATTAATTCATAATTGCAACAACAGCTATCTTACTAACCATGAGGAATAAAGCACTTGAATTTCTCTAGGCCCTCAAAAGATTGATCTTCTTCACAATTCTCCCACCAGAACCATCCAGTACATCGCTTTTTGATCTTGTTACGTATAAGTCATCGCAATCGCAGTTATCACTTTCACATTCACTGACTTTATATGAACAACTATCGCCTATTACAAGATATAAAGGAAACTGGGTCTAAGCATCTACATTTAATAAATCCTTTTTCTCCTCTACTGACTATTGAGTAGTAAGAGTAACCCTTGTAGCTGCTCATTTACCAGGGATATAAGCAGAAAGAGATTACTTGGAAAGGGGCCTACTGTGTGTATTCTAGACCAGATCAACCAAGCCCTATCAAATTTATAATAGGGCATATGGTAGAAATTAGCACCTCAAAATATGGGAATAAACCTATGCAAAAGCTTTAATATTACAACGAGTCCTTTGAATCCAGTCCAGGGATGTTAGTAACGATTACTTAAGTAACGGCGTTACTAGCAATCGCTACTTTTTGAGTAACTTATACTTGTAACTAGTTAATTTGAAATGGAGTAGCTTGTAACGGTAACTTGTTACTTTTATTCATAAATTAAAGTAACGATTACTCGTTACTTTATTAAAATTTCCCGTTACTTTTTAAAGCAATAGTGTAATTATTATTCTTGTTTTCTTAAAAAAAGCAGAGCAGAATAACTTGTTCTCAAGGTAATCACCTTTGGTGAGAGCTAATTACATTTCTATTCAGTAGTAAGCAATACTTTTGAATGACTGACGCCTTTGTAACACCGTTGTTGGTTTTCAACTTCCTGCTCAATTTATAAATAAAGGTGAACAGGGACAGCCAATACACTTTGAAGCGAGATTTGAAAGCATAAATAACTCCATTTACTTGATATTAAAGTGGCACTCACCCCCAAAAATTTTATTTTTATCTTGGTAGAATTTGGGTCGAAAATGCCATGGTGATAATATTTTTTCAATTCAAAGTGTCCTTCCTGTCTAAAACTGCGCTCAAAATAGCAAATTTTGACAAATGTCACTGAGCGGATAAATGGTCTGGATCTAGTTTTGTGATGTGAATTAGGGAACTCAGTTTGATTACTTAGCAAGGGTTTGATCGAAGAATAGGCGCGTCGCCAAAGTAAACGTACCATTTAATTAGGAGTGGGTGTGTTTTGAAGAAATCCGCTCGAGCAGCGGAAGGGGTATAGCATGGGCTTCTTGATAAACATTATCAGCATAATTCATCAACTCAATTAATTTTCAAATAACTTTAAACGCAACACGTTTTTTTTCAAGGCAAGCGTCGTGATGTCCCTGGCAGCCATTATGGTTAACTACGTCATGGGGTTAGAGGGTCCATGGGTTGGAAGCACTGATCTGTATAAAGACTGGATCGCGCTACTGACTGCCCAGAGCCCGCGAAATTTGAAGCCGCGGCTCCCTCGTTTACAACACCAGCGGCCATCTTACCCTGATCACTTTTTGTCAAAATTAGTTAGCGTCGCAATGGGAAAATAACAT
>JANVCG010029750.1:0-10637 GCA_025505365.1 Haliclystus inabai | reverse complement strand
TTATTATTATTATTATTATTATTATTATTATTATTATTATTATTATTATTATTATCATTATTATCATTATTAATTATTGATATTATTGTCGATACAGTCGGCATACAGTTGGTCACAAAGTCGTTTTGCGTTTTATAATTATAGATGCTGCTTCTATTGATAGATATGCATTGAGCTTAAAACTTTTCATCTTACCCTTTGTGAATATCCCATACAACAATCATACAGTTTTCTCCAATGTCTCCAGTGGCAAGCCATCGCTTATCAACGCTGATACACGAGGCACTTATTGTGTTAGCCTATCATCAGAACAATAAGAATACTAATTTTCTAGCACCATTGTAATTATTACCTTCGGCTGCATATACCAAAATTAGATAACATAGATAAATACGAATTCATAGTGATCAGTAGATATCTCAACAAACATGATCGAAAACAAAAGCTATGTGAGAACATCACTAAAATCATGGAATGTCGACCGCAGAATTAGGAAATCATTACCTTGAATATACATAACTGTCCACAATAATAATAAAATTATCTTAACAACATACATGACCCTGAAGAAGGGTTTGCTCCATTGTATCAACATCTTGGATTATACCAGCATTCGAGGCAGAATAGAATATGGCCTGCATCGAAAAATATTCACAATCAAAATTACTCTATATATTTGTGAAATATCAACATTTCTGCTCATAGACAATTCGACCTTTTAATTTCAAAATTGGCATATTGATTGATAAAAGGAGTGAATCTAAATTTTTCAATCAAGCTTATTATTAGAGAACTTGATGTATTAAACGAGAAACCCCATGCTGAAATATTCAAATATAACGCCTGCTATTGTATATTTCTGTTTTACCTTGCGTGTATTACCAGACACATTCAAGATCGGAACATCTGAATTGATCCCAAAAACCCATGACAAACCCTAAAGATAAATTTTAGGAAAAAATTACGGCCAGTTATTTAAAATGCAACAAGTATGTTGGAATATGATAAATGCTCAGCTCACCAGGAATGCACTTCTCAAAGCTGCTGCACTTTCTTGATTTTGGAGAGGCGAAGCTCCAAAATTGTCTCTATTACCCATATTCTTTACCTCAGCAACTCATCAGGTGCTGAAAATTTGGTGTAAATTAGAGCAAGATTGCGGATGAAAGTATAATATCAAGGTTTAATGGCAAAGCGTACACATCGTTATCAACAAAGAAAGTCAGCCATTTTGTTGCTACACGCGAAGGGTCGCTGGAAAGAGGCTGCACGAATCTTATTGATAATGGTTGGGATGAGGGCCGGGTGGTTTGCATTGTTCACGAAAGCCTTGTAATTAGGGAAAGGATAAGTTTGAGTCAAGCTAAATGCGGATTGGGACCCTAAAGAATTGCCTTCCTTGTCAATGTTACCCCCACAGAGCCAATAAAGCAGAAAAGCGTATTTAAATGGTAAAATGAATATTATGTTTTGCAGACATTAAATGCGTTATAATAATACATTGGTAATAAGGCATTCACCACACCTGCGTTTCAAATTGCAAATAAGCTCATGCAACAGTGTACAAAATACCTTTTATATAATAAACATTTATGCACCAAATTAAAACAATAATTTATACAAGATATACATCAGAATGTTCTGTGCTATTACTTAGTTAATATCTACCCTATTTTAGCTATGATTATCTTCTTCTATGACTTATCCATTGAGCCGAACCCTAGCCCAATACCAGTTGTGCCTCCTGCACCTCTTGATAGTTGGAATGCTCGTGATTTTTCATATTCTTTTTCAAGATTATCAAGGATTTCTTTACTATGGTCTAATGATGGATCAATATTGCCTTTAATCCCCATCAAACGTTTATATTTCTCAGCAGTTGCTTCATCCCCAAATGTTGAGCTCCCTAGAGCACCAGCATTCCACTGTGATGTAGTAGCTTCTGCAGGATCCTATGGAATGAATATAAGCGATAATTTAGTTTTAAGTTTCTGAGCTGTGTGAAATAGTTGGCCATGCTGCAAATGGCACTTTATTAGCCGTACCTGACTCTTTTTAGAGCTCCATAAGAGTTTCTTCTTTTCTTGTTGCTGTTTGAACTGCCTTGCATTGACCATGGCCGGGTTCAAGTAGGAAGGAAGGTTGGCATTTTTTGCCTCTTCAGTTGCTTTTTTCTGCATTGTTACCATGTGAGCAGCAAGCTTTTGCTCAACTTCCTCTGTCGTTAGAACACGCTTTTTCAGTCCAAGGCCATTTTGGGCTGCAATTGAACGATACATAGGAAAATATGCATAAATTGAAAAAAAAAGAGAACAGTGAAACAAAGATCAATTGCTTACATGTATCCTTTGAACTTGGCAAAACAGCACGAGTGACACCACTGCGGCTACCTCTTTGTGAAGACCATGGTGGAGTTCTACTCCTACTTCTGCTACGGCGTCGATCATCTCGTCTTCTTGGACTTCTGCTACGGCTCCTACGGTGTCTCCTTTCTCTGCTACGGCTTCGACGACGTCTGCGGGGTGGTGAACGGCTTCGACTACGAGATTTGCTCTTGGAGTGACGTCGTCTTCGAGGTGGGGAGCGACTGCGAGATCTACTTTTAGAGTGACGTGAAGAGCGGCGATCTACCGAATGTAATAATAACTGTTGCAGAAAGTGAACATTATACATCAGCTCAAGTATTTGAAGTACATTTTTTTACCAGATCTGTGACTTTTTGATGAGGATACTTTGTGTCTATGATCACTTTTGCGATTCTAAAGAAATACAAAGCACAATATATTAAAGTCTGTATGGTAACATTTAGTATTACACACTTAGTTTAATATTATAACTATCAAATAGTCAACAAATATAATAACAAACATGAAACACTGCAAAACGAAGACAGTGATATCTCACAACCACAACAGATATCTGATGACAAGATTTTTCAGAATTTTTTCTGAAAGTCGGTTTTCTGAAAAAGTTTGAGCTGAAGTTGTGAGAAGCCTGTAGGTTTCAGAGGTAAGTTGTTTGAACCCTCAAGATTCCAACATTTTCGAATACAAAACAATATTGTCTTTTGCTATTGCGATGCAGAATTTGACATCAGTTATTTCTCAGATAGAAGCAATCAGCCAAACTTGAAAAATTGAGCTTTCAAATATATTTTTAGTTCTTTACAAGCCATGGTGAAAAAACCCAGAGAGAAAGGCTGTTGAATATTGACAACAGCTGCATCAACCTACACTTAATTACTTACAGTTCAAATGGCATTGACACCCACCTTCAACAGATGATATTGTGTGTATGTCAAACGCAACAACATTTACTCACCACTGGAACAAGCTTTTGAGTGGGTTTTCTTTGTGCAACGAATTCCAGGACTGGTATTTAAATTACACCACAAAACTGATCAATATCATAGAAATAAGCAACACTTACACAACACTTTCAGGTTAAAAACCTGGTGCTGGCAGAATCAACAAACACATCCAACCAATGGGAATACCCTATCACACCTCTAGCTTATTCAATATTCAGGTCACATATCATCCCATATTGCCTACATGTCAAACTTACACGTTCTGGACTGCGACTTAAACTTTTCTTTCTCCGGGATGTACTCTTATCTAAAAACAAACAAACAAATAATCAAAATGCATTACAACTTACGCTTGCAATCAGCAAACAAAATAAAGAATGATAGCTTGAGGCATTTGAGCCTCTGTCCTCAAAAAAAGGTTAAAAATGTTGGAAACAACTTTGGATTGTGGTATGTGATAGTTTGAAGTCTATTGTGAAACTTGAATAAACCTGTATTGGCTAAAGCTTACATTAGACAAAGGCAGTGCCACACAGCTAACTGATCATGTAGCATCAACATTGCACAAATCAGCAGTGCTACTGACTGCATATCATTTACTACTTAAACATTTCCGAGTGGATTACCTATGATAAACCAATTAGATACGCATTATTTACATATATGATCTTAGATATTAACTAAACCACAGATCAAATATGGGATGGATTTAATTTGGTAGATCATAAGGAGGGGTGGATCTGCAACAACATTTTAGTATTTTCTCGAACGAAAATTATTTCTGACTAAATGTTCACCATTTAAATACCAACTCCAGACAAAGAGGATATTTTGCATAAATCTGAAATAGAAATTGAAGATATAAAATTGACGGAATTTCTTCCAAGTTTATCTTTGACGGTGGGCCTGGGGAGCTAATACAAAAATACAAATCATGCTATTGATTTGGAAGAATTCTTGAAATGCTCCAAGGGCGGCGAGGCACTTGCCTAGCAGATTAAATTTGCACTGCCAAGAGATGTATTATTGTTATTTTCAAAATAGTCAGTCATGGTAGACGAAAGAAACTCACCTCGTGAATGGGGAGATTCGTCACCAGAACTGTCTCTTTCTTTAGGCTGGAAATGAACAGAAAAACATCAACGTACTACGGCAAGGCGCTTTCAGCATAACCAAAACTACTTAAGAAAAAGATTTGGTTAATTTTTGAATAATCGTTTCTTTCTTTTTCATTTACTGTACAAAAGAAAGTCCTGTCTTTTCGTTCAAAAAAATGGCGGTGAAGCAAAGCAGCTTCAGCTCCAGACAGCACCAAGCGCAAGACTTTACCTTATTTCTTGGTGGTTTAATACCACTGCCTTCATTATCTGAATGGGAAGAATAACCTTGAACACCATCCATAACTACTCGTCTAAATATTTTCTATTGCTCTTTGTCGAGGTCGACAAGAAATAATTCGACAACAGCAGGTCAAAAAAAGGAAATTTTCGTTTTCGCATAACTCGAAAAGACTTGTGGGATATTGGTATCACGTGGTAATAATAAGGGTCACGTGGTTTTGTTGTCAATTTTGCTCTGCCCCTTTATCGGGATTTGGTTTGATTTGACAAAAGGCGAAACGCACATGTAAACAAACTTTTGTTATAAACTGTCGTCTTGACAGATAGTGAAAGAGATTCTTTTGTGAAAGTTCATCATACTTAAATGGGTATGCAAAAAAGCAAGCATCTAGCTAGCGGAGATGGCTCACTTTTGAAATCATTCCGGCGCACGCAGAAAGAAGATACAAGATTTTATGCAAGCAGTAGCACCATTGATTTACAGGATGCTAGAAAAGGTAGCTTGAACCGTCGATGTAGGAGTTACGCACTCCTACATTACCCTGCAGATAATCCCGAAAACTACAGAAGGCATATTTCAGTCAGTCGGTCTGTTTCAAGCGAATTGAATTTGTCGAAGAAACAACAGAAAGATGTATGGCCAGCACCTCTGGTTGAAACATTTTTCACACCGGAATTTCCTTACGATCCCCGGAAATATGATGAATTCAATGTGAGTTACTGTTGCAAATCCGTAAGTTGTAACTAGGATGAAGATATAATTATAGTTTAAATTTTGCTCAAGTTGAAATGTTTTATGTATTAATCCACTAAGGTTTCAGCAGTTGGCTAGTGATAACAAATAAAGTTAAACATTCGCGGCTTTCTTTATGAACTTTATCGTTCAATTGTGTTTAGTACAGGCGCCAAGCAAGAAATGGAAATACAAACGCCGTTTAGCAAAAGATAAAAGGCATCATTGTGAGACGGCATTGCAATTTTGCTAACCCTCTGAAATCGTTTTCGATATGTTGTGTTTATAGCTCCTCTCTTTACATTTAGGTGTTGCGAATTGTTCACAAAGGATGTTTCAGTAAGGTAAAAATTTCGCATTGCATTCACGCAAATTTCTCACAAGACTGTTTTAAAACCACTAAATTCTCCTGATTGTTTTTCTAATGAATATACAACAAATATGGCTCATGTTGCCACATGCTAGCATAATCAGACCAATTTACCATTCAGGATAGCTCAGCTTATTGACATGTAATAAGCAGCCAGCTGTCTGTTCTGTGGCTTTCAGTAGCCTAATCCTGATTTCTGAATTGGAAGAGACTGCTTTTTCGATAACAAACATAGAGATTATAGATTACAGGTCTCTAACTTGAGGGCTGTGAAACTTTGTCTTTGCAGCTCAATGAATGAGCAATGTACTGCATATCAAAACTGAAATAAATTGTTTCAGATACTTACTCTGCCAAGTGCAGTAATTTTAATCATATCAAAGTGTCAATCTCAGAAATGTGTCATCATCCATCATGACTCAGATGCCAACAACAGTAATTCACCCTCATCGTAATTACCAGAAAAACCATCTACCCCATAGAATGCTCTGCATCTGCCACATCAGCAACAGCCACTGCACTCATCTACACATGTCAATCAAAAACTGTATTTTAATCTGTTTTGGGGCTTAATTTGTTAGGTTCTCTGTGTCAAAGAAATTGACAACAATAATATATTTGCCCTGAAGGTTAGTAATAAGCATACGTCTGCATTAAAATCAGTTCCTCTGAATTGCACTAACGTAACATGGGAAATATTGAAATTTTATCAACTTTACAAGAATGGAAGTTGTACAGCATTTATCCTTGATCTGTATAACTGGATCAATTATTTTCATGCTTTAACTAGTTCATGTAGGCGTCCCTTCCAGTAACAAGTAGAGTCACACAAATAATGATCAGTTTTTGGTCTTTGGTGTAAGCTGATACTCAGTGAAACCTGTACATAGCAACCAGCTTTGGTCTAGGCAATAAATTGACCGCTACATAAAGGTGGCCTTTACACACAGGGTTGATTCAATAGAAGTTACTATTCTAGACATTGCGAGAGTGACCACTATATACAGGTGGCGGCTTTTTATAGAGGTGACTGCTATAACAGGTTTCACTGTATGTAGTTCTTGTTTAAAAAATGATCAAAAATGAATGATACACACATTAGAGGGTTACATTATAGCTACATAATACACTTACACAACAAGGTTAAATTAATGAAATTTGGTCACATCTATCTAGCAAATTAATTGACGGAGGTAGGACATAGAATTAGCTTTGAAGACCTGCAGCAGCCTACGGCTAACAACTTTTTCAGATGATGGAATAAAAGTAATGGTGCGCATTGAAATTTGCTCTTTCTATCCTATTTTTTATGATGATCTCTAGCTCTTGGATTTGATTTTGGTATATATAGTAGGAGGATGATATACTGATGTTATGCATATATGAGATCATGTTGGAGGCACGCACTCCCAAGTGACTTTAGTCAGAAATACTGCAAAAGTTCTTTGTAAGTAAATATAACTGGTGGAGCATTATCTTACACCTATAGATCTATGTTCATGACCTAGAAGGCATACTTATCTGGCGACTGGCAATGGTATCACTGCTTTGATGCATGCTTGTGTTAGCTTATGACTGGTTGTGTGCGATGTTGATCTCATTCATAGCTAATCTGCAACAGTGTGTGAAAACAATGAGGATTTTGCATTTGCAAAATCAGAACAGCTTCCCCTCATATTTTCCAGCTAATTTTCTCACTTGAACTGTTGTGTTTTCAGAGAAAAGATGACTTCTAGTATGTTAAATTTAAGAACACAAAGGTTTTCTCAGCACTTCAGTGTTGCAGGCCAAAATGTCTAATGTGATTGTGTGAAGTAAATAAAATTTTGCGGAAAGATGTATTTTTTTGCATGCTGATTACACATGTGAAACAGGATGAGGGTGCTGCCATGCAAAGTTTTGAACAATTGTCTATTTTGTAAGCCGAATTGGGACTTTTGATATATTTTCTCAATAGCCAGTAAATGACACAACAGCTATGAATTTGAAAAGCCATTTCTGAATTCCAACTCCTTTCACAAAGAGATCATAGCTATCATTATGCTCATTAACTTGCTTGGATGTAAGAACTGAGCACATTTTTTTTAGTTGAAGATCAAGGCAATTCAAGCTGTGTCTGCGATCAGTAGCCAAGGATTACGCACAAATAAAAGGTTATGATGAAAACGTAAACCAAATTTTCAAGAATAGTAACTCCAGTAATTGTAAATTCTACATATTGCTTGCTTTTACAGCAAATCCTTTTTATTTTAAAAATCTTTTGATAATCGAAGATTCAAATCCCGGGCTGTATAAATTGCTCTGCACTTTAAAGTCATATTGAAAAGGCAAAAGAATGAGGTGGCCTCTCTTTTAAGCCAAAGATGGGGAAATACTTTGCCAAATTACCTCAAGTTATGTCAGGCTGTGACTGATACTTATTTCAATCAGCCAGTTCTTCATCATAAAGTAGCATTAATTTTGAACTCGGCTCAACAAGGCTTTGCTTTATTTATACATACAAGCCGACATTGAGTCCTGCATTCCAAATCAGACAATATTTGTACTGTAGTTCATAGTTTGGTTGGCTAATCCAGGCAATCCTCTTGATGGTAGTTTTTCTTTTGAATAACGGATTCGAAGAGAATACTCAAGATCTCCCAGATTTATAATTGCATAACGCTTTGTAATAGCTAATTTGACTTCTTCGACCAATTTCAGGCTACTATTATTCTGTCATTTACGTACACAGCTGATATAAGCTATTTATCTTTAAATAGATCTAGACATGATTCATGGATCACTGTAAGATTATGTTGAACCAATTTCGTTAGGTGTGTATAACAAGTCGAGTTCCAGCACCTTCCTGATCGTTTCAAACCATGCAAACTGATGCTTTCATTCATCAATAAAGGTCTTCTGGCTGCTTCATGTAGACATCATTTTCAAGTTCACTACTCAAGTAGGCTGATATTACATCCATTGCTGAAGATTCTGTACTTTCCGTAAAGCAATTATTATTCTGATTGATCAAATTGTAACAATTGAATGTTTTGTCAAAGTCCATTCCAAACTTTTGAGGGTAACCTTTTGCTACAAGTCTGGCTTTATATTTCTCTACAGATTCGTCAGCATTCTCTTTGACCTCATAAACCTTTTTGAAGCCAGTCATTTTTCTGTCTTTTGGTAAAGGAACCAAGTCCCATACATCATTTGATCATTTTTTGCTTTTAGCAACTAATCCGAATAGTTTACTATCACATTTAACAGATGCGATGAATGTGCTGTACGTCGATCTGCTCTCCGATGCGCTTTCTCAATCAGAGCCCAAATTTCCGGTTTAACCCTGGGCGTGATCATCTCCTGACAATTTTCTGCTCTGAGATGCTTACCTGTGTGCTCCTGAACTTTAGCAACTGATAGCTTTTTAAGCCAGCGTGAATAAGCAATATCTGCCAATTTTTGATGTACGCCGGTTGCCTTGTTGTGCCCCTCAGTCAAAGACTGAGCGATCTCGTCCAGAATGTCCGAGTCGTGACAGTGCTCAGCCTCCATGTCATGTGATGTATCGGCTGTTCCAAGCAACTTGTGTAACTCCACATCCTGGTCGTCATTGTCTGTGTCCTCCATTGCATCAGATTGACTGTCCTTTTTGGATTGGGAGCATCATTTGTTTCTTGTTGAAGAGACAACACCGAAGCTGTTAATTGTTCCATGTTAGCATTCATGGCAACTAACAATGAAAACATCGGATCTTGCTGATGTTGAGAATCAGTACCAACTGATTTATCTACTTCATTTGATTGGTGTACATCCATTATAACAATTGAATTCAAGAATAACAATAAAAATTAAAATTTAATGGTAAATTTCTAACGAAAGAAGAGAAAACTCGCTTGCTGAAACTTGATAACCGTTTGCTGTGAAAACAACGCACGAACTGAGGTTGCTGTGAAGTATGACGTTCACATCTCTGTGTGATTTCACAGTGGAGACTAATGTGAAACAGAATCATCATTTGAACTGGTTTCGTGAACAGCAATTTCTTTCAAATCAGACTCTCTATCAGAACTGAAACTGGAACTTACATCCCTGCGGAGTAGACAGGAAATGTGACGTTAAGCGACATGTCCATTAATCTCCACATTAACTTTTTGATCAGATAAATGATCAACAACAGAACCTTGTAACCATTTAACATGACAACGGGTTGAAGTGACTGGCTTAACCCAAACTTTGATATGAATACAGTGTATTGTCTGGATCTGTCACATGATAGGCTATATATACAAATAAATAGTATCAGGTATTCCATTTCTGTTACCCTGAGGCCAATAGGCAGCACAAGGGGTCAAAACAACGTTCCATTCACTGCAAAAAACTTTAAATAAAAAAGATCTAAACGTAGTGTAAATGTCCAAAACAATTTCATCAGGTGGGCCTTGTTTGCAAAAACTAAATGCAAATGGTTGATGATTTGTTCTTCACCCTAATCTCTAATCTTCCTACACAAAGCAAACCGTGAAGGTCCACAATCTACTATAATTAAATATTTATCATCTTCAAACTTTCGATTGTTCATTGTTCCCAATGTTCATCCAAGTGCAAATCGCCTTTTTTCCATTTAACTGATCCGGGATCCACTGATTTACATAACTGGCACGACTTCATAACTTGACCAAGTAATTTAATTTTTTACATTAAGGCCTAAAACTTCAATTAACCAACGTATTTGGTGTCGCCCACCATGGAAATAATTATGAACTTCACATAATCTGTCTAATTCTTTTTCTGGTGAAACAGCCGTATTACAAATATTTAGTTATTGAAATAAATAAGAAAGGATGAGTCAAAAATGAAACATAATTACGCTACTCCGAGTTTCACGCCGTAAGGCGATCATCA
>JANVCG010029739.1:0-10641 GCA_025505365.1 Haliclystus inabai | reverse complement strand
ATTATTTTACGGTAATTGCATCGTCAAAAGTGTGAATTTTAATAACTTTACATTGGTTTTGTGAATTAATTATTTCTTCAATCATGTTCTTCTGGACTTGATGATGGTAAATATGGTTTATTCGGTCGATTTTGATAAAGGTGAGATAAAGTATTAGCCTATTTAAAACACTCAAAATCAAGGTTTTGAGTTAGACTATCTTGGTTCTATTATAATATCTTCATGCTATTTATAGAGCTTGGAAAACATGAAGATGAGATTCTCAGAAGTCGTCATGACAATGAGGTAATTTTCTGATTATTTATTCAACATCCATTTAATTTAAGCCTCTGGCTTGAGGACTGGACCCCGTTTCTCTAAGAGGTCACTTCTCTCCCTTCAATTACCTGTGGTAAATCTTGTTGAAAATTATGTGAATTCAAATTTGCTAAAATTGCACCAAAGTTAAATTTAATAATCAATTGTTACACAATTGTAAACAATATTAATAAGATAATGATACATTTTAAATACTGTAAAACTGTAACAGTGCTTAATCCAATGAACTGGAGAGCCAAATATAAGTGTAACACAAAAATGAGGCAAGGTGTTACTTGTCAACTTCATTCCGTGATATTCAAAATTAAAGAAGTATGGGTACTTGATGTGCAAGTGAATGAAACAAGTTCTATATGTTGAATGCATGTATACTGTAGTTGAACTCCAGTACGTAGATAGATAAGATCAATCATTGAAACTTTACATTTTCATAGATAAATTAGGTCTCTACGATTTAGTTACTTGCTGTTTGTAGAACAAACATAACAGTATCTTGAAAATGCATGTTGTGCTGTAGTTTACATAGCATGTCATTTTCAAGCAGATGCCGGAAGTTTGTTTAGAAAGTTTTGATGAAGGTTGGTTTTTTGTTGTTCCATAGGTATGGTAGCCTATAATTAAGAAAGTTTTGTAAAACATTAGTTGAGACAAATGGTATACAAAAAAAGTTAGATTTCCTCTTTTCCATTTCAATTTATACAAAGCTTTTGAATGAAATGCTGGGGCGCACACTAGGAGGAGAATTATTTTTTACATTAACAATGACACAAACACTCTCTTTTTGGAATTTATAAGATTTGAAGCATTGCCCCAAACAGTAATGCCATACTCTATATGAGGTTGGACTATTGATGAATAAATTTGTGCTTTATGAGTAGTGATGAAAGTCTTTCAGTTTGATCAATGTATTACAGGGTTTGCGTATTTTTTTACAAATGAAGTCGACATGTCTAAAATTCAGCTTATCGTCTAGAATTATACCAAGGAATTTAATTGATCTTTGAGGATAGTTTGTCCCATAGCGCTCAATTGCTGTAATATTCAATAAAATACTGACATGTTTTTTCATATGGTTTTTAAATAGCATATAATTTGTGTTGTTTTCATGTAAACTTAACTGGTTGTCAGAAAACCACTTGGTGACAACTTTGACTTCTTGATTGTTGATTGACATTGAACTGCAGATTCTTCAAATCTGTGTCTATGTATATGTATGAAGTATATGTTGTTTCTCTGTCAATTGAACTGGTTTTCCCAGTTAGAGTTGTTTGTACGTAAACATTATTGCTGTGTTTGGTTGAGTGAATCTCTGCATGAATCATTGAGTTTTGACAAATACAAATGGGTGATTATTCAATCAATCCAATTGATTGGATAAATGAGAGACCAAACTTTAACATTTTATCAAGCTTGGCAAACGTGTCATAGAGACGTCACTTGTCCATAGTGATAGCCATTCAGTTTCCATTGAGCTGAAACAGTATTCCTTCACAAATGGAATTGATAAATACGAGGGTAAATACAGTTAGGCCAACATGGCAAAACACCATCCTAAGTATGCCTCATTAATAATGTGTTTTTCGATAAAATTATAGGTCTTATTTTTGGATTTCTAATTGCCTGGCGGACCAAGAGGTCCCAAACTAATTATGTGAATTTGTTTATTATTTATGGGTCCCTGCACACTCAGTGTGGAGTGTCGACAGCAAAGACCGGTATGCTACAAAACAGTGGCACATCAATCTTTTTTCCATCGATAAATTAATAGCTAAGCAGGCTTGTTCGTGATTACTAAACTAAAAAGTAAATTGAAGTACAGATCGCCAACAGTGTTCTATGACCAGTGATCTTCATAACGCAGTTTTCAAAGCTTAGCCTTGAACATGGTTAGAAAAAAGATGAAGTGATTTGAAAAGATTTTAAATAAAAAATCATATCAAAAAGAACAAAATCGGAAAAAAAGAAGCATTTGAAAGACGTAAAGTTTCTTCAAAACAAGATAAAGAACCAAGGCAATGCAGTATATATTCTCATAACTACTCATTCTATCACATCATTTTTCGTTTTTTAATCGCAATTTGTTAGCAGTTTATTGCATTTAAATAGAAACCCTTACCGCAAGTTGAAGCCTGTAGTTACCTCAGATAGGTATTAGAAGGAAGTTTGAGAAGTGTGCCATGAAGTAGGAGTTCATTATTTAACTTTCTATTGTTTGTTGCTTACAAAGAGCGTGTGCGCTTTATTACTATAGAAGATAATGCAAACATTTTGATACTGGTCTTTTTTGCGGTTTCCTGTCGTCATTATGTTTCTGTGCGGAGGTTTTGTCCCAGAAATAATTTGTTTTTGCCATTGATGTAACTACTTCTTAGTTTTTATTTATTACAGATCAGATATCAAAATCGATTGAAACAAAATCGAGCAAGAGGAAGATTTAGCCAAGTGAGTTAGAAGCTACAGAATACGTTTATAAAAAGATTCTTAACACAGTGTTTTGTTCTAAATCTTCAAAACCTTTGTATGAAAATCATGATGAGAGTGTCTAGCTCTTAAAAGTAACACTGACTAGCGATTGCTGCTTGCCAATAATCATGGCCAATTGTGCATGGCCAATGGATTATTATAATCAATTATGTTTCTATTGTTTTCTGGTTTAAAAAACGTGTGTTTGTAATAGGGAAGCCAAGGCACACCTCTGCAAGTGTTTGGTATTAAACCTCTTGGTAAAAGAAAAGCAGAGATGAATGATAGTGAATTACCAAATAAGGTATGTGTCAACTACTGTATTACCATTTTCATTGTTGATTTTAATATTGTATAGTCTCTTTAGCTATGCGTATAATCAATCATATCCTGATAATACTTGATTTTAATGCTTGACCTTCACCATAAACCAAAGTATAGGAAAAAATTGATCAACAACTTCTTTCTGATTCAGCTTCATCTCAGTAGGGCCAATTTTACAGCCCATCCGATCATTTTATGCTATCTGGCTGTCTAAATATGCGTTGCTTCACTTTATTCATTGTAAACTTGTAGTAGGTGTTGATCAGTCTATATTAACAATACAATTGCAGGATTTTCATTTGCACTCTAAAAATATCATTTGTTCAGTTTTTGTCTGGAGTGACATGTACTTCTTTAATAATTATCTTCAAGGTTGCAGCTACAGAACTTAGGAAGATGCTCTTTACAGACACATTAGACGATGCAATGGTAGGTTCTATGCTGTCAGCTTATGTGCACAGCGCTATAAATACTTAATTAATATGCATTCCTATATTCTGCTATGCATTCAAGCAGGCGTCTTCAACTCCACCAAGAAGTGCTGCGCAGGACATAAGCAGTAAAACTGCCAGAGAAGATGATAGCCAGTCTAAAGATGATATAAGGTCAATAATATATCTACTGTACTAGTTTTATGGAGCGAATTGCCATTGCTGTAGTATCCAATTCAATGGGGCCCTATTGGCTTGGATTTGCTTGCGATCATTTTTGCAACATATTGACTATTGCTAGGTTGCAATTGTTTAGTCACTGTTTTTCTTCCAGTCCTATGTATGAATATCTCATAAAACATTGTTGCGGCTGTTTTTGTTGTATTGACTGTAGATTGCATGAAGACGGATGGAAGCATCGCTATTATGCAATGAAATTCAATGCTGGTGTTGAAATGGAGCAAGGAGAGTTTGATACGTTTCGACAGACTCTTGTAAGTTTGAGTTCATATGAAGACAATCTACCTCAATTAGCTACAAGAACCCTTGTCATCCATCTTTAAAAATATTTGTCGGTGTTTTATTGAGAATCCCTGTCCCTTCATTTCTGTTTGCATGCTGTGTCTTGTTCCATTCCAGGCAAAGGAATATGTATTGGGTCTTGCATGGGTGTTACAGTACTACTACCAGGTAACAAAGATTGGCAATTGATTATGTTGAGTTACTTGCAAATTATTACTGTACATGAATTTGTTTGGTTTGATTGATAGGGTTGTCCTTCTTGGAACTGGTACTTCCCTTATCATTATGCTCCGTTTGCATCCGATTTTGTTGGTATTGACTGTGTTAACACCAATTTTGAGAAAGGGACAACTCCAGTAAGCAAATCAGTAACTTGCCGACCAACATCATGTGTTATCTGTTTTACCATTGGATGTACTGATCACCAACTGTTGTGTATAATGTACTGCAAATCTATTTGTCTTTTGATTTTGCTTATCATTATTCTCTTGTTTTAGTAATCTTGCAATATGAAATCAACTTAGTGTTTTTAATTGTGTATAGGGACAATCTATCTATTGGTAGATTTCTTTGTTGGAAAATTATGGCCTGAGAAAGTGCTTCACTTGTGGCCCATTCCCCCACCTCACAACTGAATGACAAATTTCTTTTTACAGTTTAAACCATTACAACAATTGATGGCAGTCTTTCCGGCAGCAAGTGGAAACTTTTTACCACCAACATGGCGTAACCTCATGTCAAATCCTGTAAGAACTCTCAAGTTTACATAGTCATTATTTTGATGAGAAGAATGAATTTGCTCAAACAATTTTTTTCTTGTTCCAGGATTCACCAATTTTAGATTTTTATCCTGAAGATTTTAAGATTGATTTGAATGGCAAGAAATATGCTTGGCAAGGTAAGGTTGAGGCATTGTTTTAAACTGACAGAGTCATTATCTTGTGTGGTTCTTCTTCAAAACACTGTCTTTATTGTTCATTTATTTGAGTCATATTTGTGTAAAATATGTTTTAGGAGTGGCACTTCTACCTTTTGTGGATGAAAAGCGATTACTTTCAGAACTTGAAACTGTTGAAGATGATCTGACAGAAGATGAAAGTGAGTGATTTTGAAGAAGCTGTGGATAACTTTCCTCAAATGCAGTATTACAGTATGATGTTGGATGTTCCTTTACAATGTGAGGAGACTCAGCAACAACGCATTTGTCTTTTTATTTCCTGTTGCATTAGAGCTGCGCAATCAAAGGGACAGTGACTTCTTATTTGTTGGTCCAGGGACTGTGCTCAGGGATTACATTGTTGTTTTGTACGAAGGCAAGATGCTATCTGAAGTAAGGAAATGATATCTTGTGCATTTCATTTGAACATCTCATTTATTACTTATCAGCTCACCAGGATATTATGATGTTTTTCCGACATAGAAGCAAGAAATTTCATGCCAAGGAAAAGGCATTAGTGGCACTATTGTTGAGTGCAAAGACCCAGCGTTACCAGGAGTGTAAGTGGGAGCACTTTACTTCGATCTGTGTTTTCAAGATCTTTGCTTTGAAACATTCTCTATGTTTACTTGTTTTTATAATGTTTTGATAGCTTTATGGTTTCACCTGTGCCTGGTATTCAAGCACTCCCTAATAATCTATCAGCCAGGTAGGCCATGATGACAGCAATTTGCTTGGAAACTGTATTGCGATACTTTTCAACACTGGAGATTAGATACCAACATTAATTGTTTGATGCTCTTTTTCCAAGGAAACTAGTTCAAACTTATGTGAGTTGTATAATCTCAAATTTATAATTGAAGTTGCCATGAATTGGTCACACTTCTCCTGACTACAGTATACATAATTTCTGTTTTAACACTCAAAAACAAATTATTGGTATTTGGTACTCTGCTTTTCAAACCGAGTTATTTTAATGAGATATTTTTCTGCCAGGTTGAGGTGCATACATATACCTTTCTAATACTGCTGTACACTGCTTGTCAGCTTCCAGATATATTTTGACAGCTGTTGACTTGCTGTATTTTTTATTTCAAATGGTTTGTTTGTGCCGCGTGTACCTGTGTTTGATGGTCCTGATTTATTTATATGATTATGAGCAATTTCAATTTCTCCTTCAGTGTGCGCTATTCGGATCCTTGGTATGGAGATGACCACATTTACAAAGCGACTTTACTTGAAGGTGTCATGTGAGTAGAAGCCTAGTCCCTGCTCCTTTGTAACAGTCAAGGAAGTATCTTCCTTGTCATTTCTCATAACTTGTACACAATTTTTAGCCAACCAACGAAAGTTCTTGGCGTTGATCATCGCTCTAGAGGGAGTCCTCATCACTCTCAACGACACAACAGTTTTTCATCAGATAGAAGATTTCAAAGCTATAATAATCAAGGTGTTGACAGAGGGCAACCAGGGTATGCTTCAATTATAATCTTGCATGCACAAGTACAAGTACTGTAACCAAGACAACCATCAGTCTACTTTTTATCTATTTGATTCGATTGAATTCGCAGGAACTATAGACCCCGTCACAGTTCACCATCATTCAACCGACAGCAGGTGATTTGTCCCTGTCAATGGCACATTCTGACTTTCTAGCTAGAAACCCTAATTGCTTACTGCTTGTCTTTTTTCAGTTTCATCCCCAAGGGGGCTACCAGCAAAGCGATGGATACTCGCCCAGAGGAAGAAGTAGCATGTATGGTGGTGACCAGCAGTATCACCAAAGTTCACAACATTATAGCCAACCCCCATACGGATCAAATACACAATACAATGATAGAAGAGGTGGTGGTAGATATGGTAATCAACAGCATCAACGCTACGGTTCACATGAGCAGCAGCACGACTCATCTGGCAGAGGACGGGTAAGAAAAGCATAAGCTTCAATTAATAGTAGCACTTAGTGAACTGTAACTGATCGTATGGACAAATGAAATGTACCTATGAAGCATAGTGATTTTGGCCTAGTACTGGTCATCTAAACAAACGGTTTGATTACTAAATACGACTATTCTAATTGTCTCACATTTTGATTGCAGGATCCTCGGCGCCATTCTTACCCACTGGATCAGCACCGTTATCAACCTTATTAATTTATTAACAGAGGAAACATGAAGACGTGTAAATAACTATTAACAGAATTTGTGCTTTTTTAAATGATGCTTATCTTTACTTTTGATGTATTTAATGTAACATGTTGTAATCGTTAATTAATCATGTCAGAATTGCTCACATGATTATTGTTAGAAACATTTTATCTAGATTCAAACATATATTGGAGGCTACAGTATTCATTTTCTTGGTTGTTGAATTGACCTATTTTGAGCCTTGTTGATTGGCTTATCTTGTGTTGGTAGTGGTTTCTCGTGGGCTACTCTTGCCGCCACAGGGGAGAAATCTTTATCTCCATGAGCCACCACTCCACCAATCACTACCTTTGGTTCAGCAGGTCTAGTTGAACAATAGTAAATAGAGAAATCAATTATTGTATTCATTCAATATTACTAGATCAATCATAAGTCAATTTGAATGGTCTATATCGTGAGAAATCATCTGCTGTCGGCTATGCGATCAAATAAAATCCATCTATCTTGCCAACTATAATTCTGAGCACTATCATGAAGAGGTTAATGACATGCTTGGTACTGGAGCTGTTCAGATAGAATTGGATTTGACTGGCAGCAATGATGAACACTAAGGTTTGGATGAATGAGTTTGCCACGACAAATTAGATCATTTATAAAGTTTGGATTTCAGTGCACTTGTAAGCATGGTCAATTTTTGGAAAATCAGACCCGACACATATCTCCAATCGTAACAAGTAGCTTTGAAGGCATTATACTTGTCTGTTTTGAATTCCTCCTCTTCTTTTGCACGTTCTGACGGTTTCAACTCCGGGACATGTGTATGATGTTGAACTATTCTCATACCCCCAGCCTTAACTGCAATACAAAAAATGGTAACTGGTTTGTGACACGCGATAACTGAGATACTATCTATGTTTTTCTAAGCAGGCGACAATTCCATTAGTTCTATAAGATTATTACCCGAGAAAAGCCATTAAAATCTTGTTTGGTGTTTTTGAAAGCCAACGTGGCTGTGAAACTGTTTGTTTACATTTGGTTTCAAGAAATGAAACGTTCAAAACGCGATTTACAATATCAAACGACCCATCTGAAAAATCTATATTATGCTCCAATCAGCGCGGGCTAACGCCATCAACTGGAGGCGTTAACGAATATTGCTTGGCACGGCCTCAAGTGAAATCAAAGCTACTTTTACTAGAGGGGGAGTTGCTCTGCATGCACCTTCCATGGAAAGAAAAGTTGAAACACGGTGCCAAAAGTTGGCATAGGTGCAAACATATAAGGACTGTTAATAAATCAACGTAGAACTAGAAACTAAGCAATAACTCTCTATTAATTTGGCACTCTGAGCAATTGCTTTCAAAAGCACCATGGGGCAACTTGCAGCTGAAACACACAATCAACAAAGAGCGTGCGGTCAAATCGTCATCACCATGTTGCAGCGTGAATATAATGAAGATCAAAGCAACAAATGAACAAATTGAAATCCAGGTAGACTAACCAGCTGCTGGATGGCCTGCTGCAAGTTCTTGATTTTCTGGTGTGGACATAATTGTAATGTCTAAAATCTCCCGATTTCCAGAAAGTGGAATCAAAAATCTAAAATTGAATCCTTTCACTGTAATGGATGGAACGTGATCGATTCTATGAGTTGTCAATCAATTGATTCGAATCGAGGCTACTGGTTCGCATTCATACGAGGCTAAAAAAACATTGCCGCAGAAGATTGAAATTTAGTAGAAATTTAGGTTAATTGAAATTGAAATTGCAAATTCTGACTCCGTATCTCCCTGCTAATTGATTGGAATTTTTGTTACCGGTGTTCAATCAGATAATTATTGAAAATTGGATTGACTCTTTCCCAATCTTGTATCACACAGATCCTTGTGTTCAGATAAGAGATTTGATACTTATTGTGGAGATTTGGCATCAATATCTGCTGCCTTAATGCCTTACAGCAGGCGTTGTTTTGAATTGTGATGTAAGAATCATGCACTGCTTTCTTTGGAGTGCGGAAAGACTTATTTATCTTGTCTGTGTGATTCAAGTATCAGTTGAATCAGTTTCGCAATCAAATAATGGCTTCATCGTCTTATCAATCCAATTGTGATGTCGAGGAGCTTAGGTTTGTTGTTTATTTATTCCAACCCATCGTCTTACAAATAGCTTTAATGAAAAGCAACCCAATTGTAGGGAGATATTATAAATACAAACGCTATAAAAAGCTAGCGTTGTGACTAATCTTTTCCGCAAAATTATAGGATTGGACTATGTGACCTTCTGACCTAGAAAGTGTACTACATGTGACTCTACACTGTTATGCTGGAGTCACATAAGCCTGTTTGCATTCTATGGCGCTTTTTGACGAAATCCCAGGGGCGCCTGCGGAAAATCCATTGTGCAAAAATACGTAGTAAAGCTTTGTAAAACCATAGCAAAACCTATAATGTGAGTGTCTACGGGAAAATTTTCGCAGGCGGCTTCTGTGATTCATAATATTATCTCGGGACGGCCTTGCCGTACGATGGCTACTGACACGTAAGGACAACATGATGATGCAGGGAATTTTTCTCAATAAATAAATAAATAATTGATTTTCACATTTCCATCCACTCCTCTTTGCTTTAACGGAATACACTACTTCTGGGAAGCCAGGCAACTGAGAATTGATTCCTCTTCCAGTAAGTTTTTCTTGTTACTGTCCTATTATTTTCTAAGGATAGGAACCATTTGATCTGATTTTAATTTAGCCTTGAAATAGTACTTATATTGAAATATGACAGCAACCAAACAAAACAAATTATAGGCCCCTAGCAACTAGCAGCAGACTAAGCAACAGAGCAATTACATGCTCTTAGAGCCTAACTAAAGCGCAACTAGCTGTAACTCACTGCCAAAGCGATTTATTATGGTCTTGGTGCAAGACTAACCCTTCTTTCAAAGATTTATCAGACTGAAATTATTTTATATTAATCCATTGATTTAGAGCAGTGGTATGTTTGCTATGTAGGGGAGAGCGGGGTGAATTGCAACAAAATTTACTAAATTTGACGTTACTCCAAAAGTAAATGCACTATTGCCACATGCTATAGCTCATTTTGTAGGAAATTGATCAAATAATTTGCCATAAATTTTTCAATGACGATAAATTAGATAAGAAGAAAATATTGAGGTTTTACTGAAAAAAATGAGATCGAAAAATCGTAAAAATACGAGGGTGAAACGGAACATTTTTGTAATTCGTTTATTTCTTTGCAAAAGTTCTTGAATCTCAAGTATATGTGACCCTCTGTGTCAGAATCAACAATCGTGACAATTTTTTAAGTTTTTAGGAATGGCGCAAAGAAGTGAAAAATTATTAAAATTTTGATAGATATTCAATTTTCAGTTTTTACCATAACCAAGTCAAATTAAATATAATCTTTTCATGGTGTTCTTTATATTTGGTTTAGACCTATATTTTAAGCAGTATTTTCAATTTAAAGCCGTTGCTAAGGCT
>JANVCG010029728.1:0-10644 GCA_025505365.1 Haliclystus inabai | reverse complement strand
TATTCACTTATGCATTTTCAGTCATAGCCCCATTCATTACAGCTACGCAACTAAACTATCTAGACAGAGTTAAGGCACTTGGTGTTCATGCCTCTTCCTCTAATACATTGATGTTCATATTTTGCAATACACCATCATTCATTGAAGATATCAAACACCGCTATCATTTTAATTCTGCAGCCATTGCAACATGTCTCAACTACAGTTCTGATAAAGTGTTTCAACTACTTTCAAATGAATACCTTAATGCACCACTGATAAACTCAACCAGTTGGAAATTTTGTAACCAAAGAAACCGCTCCTATAGGTATACCTGTCAAGATTATCAGTTCATGGATTTCATCACGAAATTTGCACCAGAAAAGACTATCACGAGCCTCAATTAAATTGTTAAACAATTAAGTTGGTTTCTAGTTATACAAAAGTGTAGCTCTGTTGGACGTTTTATTATCTAGGTGTTTTATTAGCGAGTTTACATAGAGCTGAATAGATGTCTTCATGTGAAAATTGGACCGAAGAAAGAAATTTATTCTCATCCAATAAAATACAGCAGAATTACTGAACTAATTTTCAAAAAGAGGAAGGTCTACATAATCTTATCAAGCCATCTTCTAACTATATAAAAAATTTTCGCAGTTACTTAAGTAATCCGGGAGTAATCGAGTCCCACCAGCGAATGACCCTCTGACAAAATTGATTTCTCATATAAGCTTAGAAGTTGTGTAATGTATTACCGTCAATGAAAGTGACTGCAAATACGTGCTGCTGCTCAGCAATAGAGTAGGCCTTTTTGAAACCATAGTCTCAGACCAATGTGTATGGCTTCAGATCAGAAGATAATGTAACTTCAAGATCATTTTACTTTTTAGACTTCATGATCTCATGCGGGTGTTCTATAGAGATGGCTCATGGATCTATGGAATCCACTGAGCGAAGGTTCATATTCCCTTCTCAATGTCGGCTGCCAATATCACAAATTTAACTTTTTTTAAAGTATCGACCATCAATTCCGCTGCCCTAATCAACTCAAAATCTACATAATTCTAGACCGATTTCCACTCCGTTTTGACTGCATAACACCCGTCTCCCTATGATAACTACGTCGCATGCTTGGCTGGTAAGAAATTCCACGGAGAGATTAAACAGAAGAGAACGAATGGGCGAATCAGACACAGTACATTATTTACAGCTACGTGGATTGGGGATTACTGTCTATTTGCATTGAACGACATGAAGTTTACTAGATTCAATTTTTGATGTTGTATAATACCGGTATAGAGGAATGTCAACAGGTTTACTTACATTTTGAACATCTCAAGTAACTATAGGAGACCAAGGTCGCGCAATTTTGCAGCATTCTATATGACATGATAACTCCTACAATGTTGAACGATATTTATTTGTTGGTCATTTGGATCTATTTAGAAATAATTTGGCATATATCAAGTGCGATTCAGTAAATAAACATGTAATTATACATTATACAACCATCTCCAAGACAGGTCCAATGACGGTCCGATGGCTGTGAAAAAGCTTTCTTAGTCTTGCTGAAGGATCATTCATAATCATTCGAGATGTCTTGACGACAACCAAGGGGATATACGGACGGGCCTCGTTTCAGTGGAAACGCTAGATTTAGATGCCGTCATCACAGTTTTCCATCTGTATCTCACATGGTAGATAAACTTAATATTCCAATCAGGCATTGAGTGATTAAGTGATCATCTTGTGATAAAATCTTTGTTGTCCATTGTAGATAGATGAGTAGCTTACGGATAATCCTTCAATGTTGCGCCATGCACTGCTGGCTTGGGTTGATTGTGTTCAGGTGAGTGAGATACATGCCAACAATGCTACAACGAAGACATCAGATATTCTAGCGATGATCACTCGCTTTCACTGAGGGCAGATAGCGTACCATGTTATTCAAAATCGCCGTTTGATCTGTCAACAAAATGGCCAATGTGCATGATAACATATCGGTAGACGAAGACACCGCGGAGACCCCACTAGTTGTGCTGCAAGAAAGTGAAATCAAGAAAAGGAAGACCAAGATATTCGTTGGCGGATTAAAATACTCTTCTAAAGACGATGTGCTAAAAGAATATTTTGGCAAATTTGGGGAAATACAGGAAGCAGTAGTAATCTATGACCGTCAAACTGGAGAGTCCAAGGGGTACGGATTCGTAAGTAGCCATTCACTACCCCCGCTTAATTCGATAGGAGTGCTGCTGATTGATCTTAGAAATCAGCATTAGTTAGCTCCCATTCCCCTTTTGTTTAGGTAACGATGATGAATGAAGGAGATGCTGTGGCTGCTATTGCGAACAAGACACCTAGACTTGATGGTAGAAAGTGCAATGTAAACTTGGCTTATCTAGGGCAACAGAAGAAAAAGACAGCAAGACCACTTTGTAGTGAGCAGTGAGATCCACTCTGTCCAGATCTCTTTGGTTTTCAGTGTTTTAGCCTCGCTAAAATGATTGTTGCTTTATTGTTTCAGCTACAACCTCAAATGAACTGACACTAGTTAATGCACAAACAACCTCTTCTCTTGTCACGAACAGGTAAACTACGATCGATCGATATTAACCAATGGAAGACGGCAGTACGTCTCCCGTCAACAAGTATGACTGAAAATGTTTGATTGCTTTACAGACAATTTACGTGCATATACCCCCCGGCATACTGCATGCCATCCGATGCGTTTGTCTGGTTCATACCTCCACAGCAACAACAACCTTTTATTGTCAACGATAATGTTCCACTGGTGCAGCATTCGGCTCTGTTCTCGCCTAATTTATACGAGGGGTATCAAATGAGGCATGCCCCCTTGGTGTCTTCCTCCCCCGCCATCTTTCCCTTCACGCATAGTCACAAAGAATCAACATATCACTGTAATTATTTCAACGAACACACAGCCAACTTAATGTTCTTTCCCTATAACAGCACTAACTTGAACAACCACAACAACAAGGAATTTATGGCAGGTAGTGAAGTTGTTTCTGTGGTGCCCATCACAGCCTCCGTGCAAGCCACAAATGGTCATCTAGAAAAAGAAAAGAATTTCACCAAGTAGAAAAGGTTAAAGCTGCAAGTAGCCGTTAATTAGGACATTCCACTCTGTAATGTAAATTTATTCAATAATAGAAATTGCAAATATAATCACTAAATAATTATAACGAGTTCTGGCTGGTCAGATGGTTATAAGTTCAGGCTTAAATGAGCTATACACAATCATTCAGGTGATGACTCAGCTTCAGTGTTTCTTGTTCTGTCTTCCAACCATGTAGCAAGGCAGCATCTCCCTTACGTTAGTCTCCAGTCTCTCGTTGTACGCTTGGTATGTAGCAAGCTCTCTTTCTTTGATTTCGATGCTTCTCTCTAGAGATTTGATTTGTGATGCATATAATTCAGTTTCATGTATCATCGCTTTGATGCCATCAGATAGGTCTTGCATTTTGTTTTCTAGTTCATCGTTGGTGGTTACAGTGCCATTCACTTTACCTCTTTTCACATCTAATTCAATATTTAAAAACGATTTTCTCGCCATCAATTGAGAGACAAGGCTGTTGGCTTTATTCAACTTGATGTGAACCTGTTCTACGTCTTTCTCCATGCGATTCTGTTGGGCTTTTCCGCATGCGATTTTCTCGTAGATATCAGCCAGCTGTATCTTTTTCAATTGAACTTTTTTTCTTGTTGAATCAACAGACTCTTCGATCTGGCTCTGGGTCATTCTCTTGATATACTCTTTCAATGATCTGAGATAGGTCTGCTTTTCATAAACTTTCTGCTCAGCATACTTCCTCTTTTCTTCTGCTTTCCTCAGTTTTTCTGTCATCTCTTCGATCTGATTTTGCAATTCCAGCTTCTCGCTAGTCCATTTGATGTACCGTTTCTTTGCTTCGTGATTGCGCTCACTTGCTTTATGATAACGGTCTTTGGCCTCAGCGATTTCCCTTTTGAAAACTTGCAATTTCTCTCTCAACCCCAAAGCCACTTCACTTACACTCCCCATTTTAAATTTTCTACCAGCAGCGCCTAATAAACATTACAGTCGTACCTCAACAAGTAACACAACCGATTAAAATTAGACCGACTCAAAAGGCAGCACTGAACAATGTTGGTCGTGTGCATGATGGCCGCCGCCTCTCACAAACAAGTCTGGTAGACCTGTTTGTTAAATCTTCCGTTTCAATCGAATACCGTCTCAGATTAACAGAACAACGAAAACATAGCTTAGAAACAGATTGTTATTTAGTTTTACTGATTGACTCTAATGGCACAACACAACGCTGTAATCATTTTCTTGATTCTACGATCACGTGATCACTATGTGAGTTAGCATATCTTTCTTTCCACCAACGTTCCGCTCGTGTCCGCAAGCAGTCGTTCCACACGTAATCTCTGTGTACAGAAGGTCGAACAAAACTAGAATTAAGAATAGCGCAAGCCATCAATCAACTTATCAATGAGGGGGTACAAACCCTAACATGCGGCGTACCTCCCTTTTATCGAGATTGTCTCGTAAACAAATCTTTTTCTCCGTGCTGTGGACTGGTTGAAAGAAACTCTGGAGGCGAACGGCCCGAACAGCGGTTGCTTGGCAACCAATCAAACGCTCGATTTCATCAACCTTAAAAATACAAACAAAGGGAGTTTTTGATTAGCAATCAGTCTGTCAGACAGATACCGCAGTTGGTAGAAATTACCTTGCTGGAGTGATAGGTATTCCGCATCGCTTGGATTCTGGCTCTCGCCTCGGCTGACCTGGGAAAATACGATACCACTTCATTGACCATTATTGAATATAATGGACACTGTAAGTAAATCAAAATGGATGGCAAAGCAAAATACTTTAACTGGCCCACCAGCTGCTTGTTGGGAGAAACTTCTGAAAGCTCCATTTTTGTGTTGGTATGGTTTGTAGAGCTAAATCATAAAAGAAACCGTCGAACGTAGCCGACAAAGACAATCCCGATAATGCAAAGCAACAACTCGCGTTCGTAACAACATCAAACTTACTCGTAAACCGGTTCACCTTCAGAATTTTTCTTATAGCTTGCCATTCTGGATGCGGATGCACGCTTTCAAAAGCAACATGAATAATTTGATTAAGTACACCTTGATTCCATGTTTTTCGAATGTATTGCTTCATGTGTGTGTAATATTCAATTTTACCTTCTCAGAATCTTTTTTCCTCTTCGCAGTATTTTTCTTATTTCTTTGTAATTTTTCCTTTGCGTCGTTCATGTTCAATATCTTCTTTATCAACTCACCATTTGAAGCTCTATTGAGTTTTATACTGAAAGCACATATGGTCAGCTACGAATGCTTTGCGTGTATACACGTACAAAGTCAAACTAGCTTTTTCAAAAAAATTTCGTATTGCTATCAACAGCCAGTTTGCTACTTCACTCACATGGCAACCGAACCATTTTGAATGAGTCTCACAATACAAAACAAGCCAGTGCTTAGCAACCCGAGCCTCTACCTGCTGTTCTCTTCTGCAACCAGCAACGTTAGTGTAGGCAGAGGAGACGACGGGAATTAGTGTCTGTACGCCTTACTCTTACCAATTAGAACCACGATATAATCAGTCGGTCTTGATAAACGTTAGATGAATAATATCTGTTTTAAAAAGTGGCTCAATATAATCATGTAAGATAGAAGGGCAAAAGGATTGGTCAAACACGAATATATGAACCCATATTTGGTATAATATAATTGTTAGTTTCGACAATCACAATATGATGAATAGAAGTAAATTAACAACGATATTCTTTCACGCTGCAGCCAATGACATTACCAAGTGTTCAACTTCAAAAAAACAAAAAGTAAATCAACTGTATGAATGATGTATGGTTACAAAAGCGTATAAAAAACACATGCGCACTACTTACGATATGGGAACGATTTTCGTTTCAGAAGATTTCGTAGAAAGGAAATAATGAAACGCTGGCATTTCTCGAAGTCATCTTCAAAATCACATAGCTTGGAGTCTCTATAAAAAGAAATACTGCTTGATTATAGTGGACAGAGCTTCCTGTCAAAACGAGGATGCGTGAACAAGCGATTTACGTTTCTATGGTGATGCCAGCATCCCAAAGAGATCTGAAACGGACAGCAGCCGAGAGAATGCGGAGAATGGTGTTCATCAAAATCTCAACCTGATAAAATATTCGGCAAGTGGAAATATTACAGGCTACACACGGGCTCCGTGGTGAGATTCCGTGAAAAATTCGAGAACTCACATTGTGACTGAGGAAGCAACGATCAAGAATGTTACCAAGGAAACGGCTATGCGCAGCGATAATTCGATCTAAATCATCCAGCTGTAAAAAAAAATGAATGTAGATGTAGATTGTACTTAACTATTGTCTAAGTGATAACACTGATCTTATGCGCTTCCTTGACGACATCATAGTTTAGTTATGATGTATCACGTGATATCATTAGTTGAGTTGCAAAGGGATTGAGATACTGTGTCATCATTACAAAATTCAATTGAAAGAAGATGGAAAACGTAGGCTGATGGACGAGTGACTGGGTTGGTTGCTTAGCTCCCACCATATGTCAACTTTGTTAATGGGCCTTAATGGTGAATTGAGAGCAGTAAATTTTATCAACTCGAAAGAAAGAAAGAAAGAAAGAAAGAAAGAAAGAAAGTCACGAAAGGCACGGAGAAAGTCGTTCGTGGATCTGTTAGCGATTTATTTGCAGTTGGTTCACAAAATAAAACTAAATAATACTAATCAGTTTTTACTATCGGATAATTTTCGCGGCACAATTATTGAATATCCCCATGCATATGAATAATGTTGGTCTTTGAATATTATACCATCTAATTTTCGATCGATTCTAACCGGTCTCTGGCACTCGCATATTATGATGTCTCCTCCCCCCCCCAAGCCTCGTCGCCAACAACAACAACAGACGTTACGATGACAACAATAAAAAAAGAGATTGACAAATCTTTTATCAAGGTTGCTGTCGTCAGCGAAAAAAAATCGATCGAGCCTCAGATCAAACAAAGTAGTCTTCCAAAGTACACTTCATTGTTTTCAAATCGCAGAATTAGTCAAAGAAATCCTGGTTTGAACTTACTCAATTGTATTTGAACAGCTGCAGATTAAAAGTACAGTAACGACATATAATCTAGTACTACTGCATTGGGCACTGTAGCAGTTGGCCGGTCACGTGACTCACCAACGAGAGTTGCTCGTCGAATTCCAAACCAGTGCCATGGATGATCTAAAAAATGATGAAAAGAGCGCATGCGCAATGGATAAAATCAAGCAATCGCAGAAAGATAAGGAGTCACGTGGTCTACTCACACGCGTCATGAAATAGATGTGGAAGTTTTGGATAAATTGCATTAGTTTCATTCTGAAGAGAAACATCCTGTGCTTGATGGATGACTGGCTGCCACTAAAAACTGCAGAGAAGAGACAATGAATGTGGTTAGTTGGAATACAAAATGAAACGCTGAATGCTGATGGTCTGTTAGTTGGCTCCATACCTGTGAAGGAGGCATGTTCGACTGACCACAATGCTTGCTTGAGTTGCAATAAAAACCGGAATAGCTTGTTGTAAGCTTTTTGGCTATCGTCATTTAGTATAATGGAAACAGGATGGGGTACCTACTAACACGACACAATGATAATTAGAGTGCATTGAGACGATATGACTTGCGTGAATCAGGGTTTACACGTATTAGGTTTATACGCACATTATAATTCAATCTGATGGCATTGAAGTTCAGTCCTTCGTCAGATTCAACGGTTAAACTGTGACGGAAAGTGTAACAACAACATCAAAGAATCAAAGCAGCAACAGCGAGAGCAGCAGCAACAGTAGCAATTACTTACCTGTCAATGAGGTCGGCATGGTTGCGCAGCAGAGCGTCCTGTAGGACGATGTTCAGATAGGAAAGGTCCTGCCAATGGAGCTTAGCTGAGATCTTTTCAAAGAGTTCAGAGTAAAACAGTCTTGTTGTATCTCCGTCGCCCATCAAATAGAAATCCTAAAAATGTATGAAAAGAGCAACCATTGCAAAGTAACCTGATTCGTAATATGAACCGGATATCCGACCGAATACCCGACCGGATATATTGCGATGAACTTGCCACCTTCATCACTTGAATGTGACGGGGAAGTTCAAAATCGTCTTTAAGTAATTCCATCAAGAAGCGACAGGCCTACCAGAACAAAATCAGTTAAACATCAATGGTGAGCGGGTATTCGGTGTTAAAACAAATGGAATTAGATCGAGTAAATTTCACTACCGATTTGTATCTGGAGTCAATCGAAGGGAAGAGCGATCTTTGCATCACCAGTTCAAAGGGAAGATGAGTGTCTTCGCCACCTGATGCACAACAACAATACATTAAATGAATGAAATACAAAATCATAATTTTTACTTGCAATTCTTCTGGTAAGTCATCTTACACAAAGATTGATGGGAAATGAAAATCAATGACGTAGAATTTGAAAAAGAAAAACTTCTACCTTGGGCGTGGCTTTTCGATAGGGGCATTGAAATTGATGTTGTCGGATCACTGTTAACAACAAAAACAACAACAACGATGATGATGATGCGTTCATAGCCCACAGAGTCAGAATATAGATTCAATTCTCACCAAGCATGAAGCGCTGCATCAACATCTTGGAGTTCTGTTTCAAAACAATTCACATAATTTCTTTGAATCAACCCAACGCTCTTCGCTTGTTTCACTGAGTCACAAGTTAGTGTGACAATTCTCTCACCTGTCAAAAAGATCCCATAAGTTATCATTATTGGCATCCAGCATTGACAGGCTTGAGCCAAACCGAATTAGGAACATGATTTTCCCCACCACCAATTCTGGATTGCAAGTTTGCTCTAAATTCCGCAACCACTGAACTTTTCCACTCCTCTAATTTCTTTAGCTATCAAAAAGAAAAGCACAAAATCAAAAGGTGATACGTTCTGCCTTTGCTTCATGTAGCCTCGACTGTCGTTACCTACCTTCCCACAACTGCGAATCACATTCATTGCTTTTCCAGCCAACAGAATCTAGAGATAGAGTTATTAAATATATATATATATACATTTAATTTCAACTTGATAAAGGAACGTTTTATGATGCAATGGTTAGCACTCAAGACATTGAACCAGTGATCTGAGTTCAACTCTCCGTAGCACCTACTATTTGACTCATGAAGCATGATTTCCTTGCATTCTCAAAGTGCATCTTATAAGCCATGTGGGCCAAATGATAATCTTCTTACATTGGCAAAAACCCAAATAGATCAATTCAAACAGAGAAGCAAATCAAGAACTTAAACTATCATTGCAGAACAGCTTTAGCTTTTAATGACATGAAATTTAGACACGCTAATTTGCTCGGCCATAGTTAAACCTGCATGCAGACCTAATGGTCTAAGTGGCATCATATTTTGCCATGTTGATTGTACAGCCACCCTTTGTTCAGGATGCTTCCATTTCGTTGGTATCATATGAATACTGTACTTAGATACCTATTACAATTTACAAACAAAAAATCAAATGGAAAATCAATTTTATGATTATTTTTTACCTCTTTTGCTTTGGCCTCTATAAACTGCGGAACAGCTGTAGGACTATGCAGTGTGGTATCGTCCTGCTGAAATACTGCAACATACAAATGAGACTGCTAACCATGCACTCAAAGATGATCACAGAAAATAATTGTTACAATTGCTGCAGCATCACTGCTAAAAGACCCTTAATTAATGTACACTCAGTTCAAAAACACTAAGAACTATTTCTGCATCTATTTCAGACTATAGTATTCAGTTCCTTAACTGTAGCAAGAAATCATCACACCCCAGCTAATTGATATTTCATATTCCACAAAAAGGTCACCTAAACCATTGTATAATTTTGAATAATAGAATGTGATGGAATGATTTCATTGGTTGCTCCCTGAGCTCGTTTTGCTTTGAAATGCATTTGTCCCCCACCCCTGTCCATGAAGCTTTGAGTTCTATCCATGCCTGGCTTTCTTGCTGCAAAATTTGTCTTTTATGAAGATTTATCAGACAGTAATGGAAGGGAGAAGGTGAAGACAAACTAACAAGCAATTGATTGATTGAGTGTGTTACCGGTGTGAAGTCGGATTTAAATTGATGATGGAATCAAGAGATTCAGAAGCATTGTATAACAATGCTAGTTATCATTTATCGCTCTATTTATTTATTTATTTACTTTTTTTTACAAAGAAAGTTTTATACACGGAACTAATTCCTTGCCATTAATAGCCTGCCTAGAAAGCGTAATGCTACCATTTCATACCTCTTAGTGTGAAAGCATCGTTCCAGTACATGGTTCCAATCTCGTCAGCCGCATCAGATCTATAACAACAGATTGCCCTATTACTGTAGCTATAAATTGCACCAGCAATAAATAAGACAATAATTATTGAATCAAACGTTACCTTTCTACACAGAATTCGTCCCTTGATACTGTAGGTAGGTATCCATTTGTCATCCAATTATCAAGTTGATCAATCATAGGGTTGATAGTATCAACAAACACTGCCATTAATTTGAGTATTTAAGTGTTAAAATCGTGAAAAGAGAAAAAACAGTGTTTTTTGTCCAAAAGTGCTTCAAAAC
>JANVCG010029717.1:0-10648 GCA_025505365.1 Haliclystus inabai | reverse complement strand
TCTGTTATTATTGAGTATTGCGTTGTAAGAGAGAGAACGATTAAATTTTGTTGTGATTTTTGTGTGAATTACTTACACTAAGAAATCCAATTTAATCTCAAACCCGACATCTTCACGCCTTCATGAAATAGAGGTCAAAATAACTGCAAACCCATCACGAAAGCTAATACTACAAAACAGTTTGTTATTTTTCGTTTCAACAGCATCTGGACACGGAAACTGGTTTATGCTAGCCGAAGAAAGTTGAAAAATTCAGGAATATTTATTTCTGAAGATCTTTCTCTGGAAGCAAGTAGCTTATTCTACCAATGCCTGGAAAAGTTGGGCGAATGTGATGAGTCATATAATTTTGATTCCTCAACTTGAACTTCACGGTAAACTCTTACCTTTCTCCTCTTTTGATCGACACGCTGTCCACTTCAATATTTGCTTATTATGTTTATGTTTATTGATTATTTTATTTAAGAGCACGATTCCTAGCACTCTGCTCTTCAAGGCAACCACCATTCAATTCAATGATTTCCCACTGTTTTTGTCTTCTTCATTTCTAATTTTCAAAACTTACACCAATGTTGATAAGCATTGTCTGCCATGAATGACTGAAACTTTGATCTCCCTGAGATCGAACAGCCTATCCAGAGAGTAGGGTATTTATGTCCGGCTGATGTAGCTGTTATTGATTTTACAATAGCTTCTCAAAATATTCGCAGTCTGCTTAGACACAGTGACTCCCTAATGAAATTGTTAAACCAGACACGAATTGACTGTCCAGCTGACAAGAATTTGGCAGAATGGAACTATTCTACTTCCTAATTATAATGTTATTTTAAAAGAACGTGTTGACAAAAGAGGTATAGGCTTTATCATCAACAGTATCATCTAAAAAGTATAATTAATCTCAAGTATATGCAATTGCGATAGGAATGAAATTAAATCCGATCTAAATGATTTTGCTAACATCTAAAGTAACCCTCGAGTTTTATAAACAAAACAGGAAAAACTTGGTGAATACATGCGACTTGGACGTCGATTTATGAAACTTGCTTATCATTATTGGATACTGTCTCAGTTTTGTACTATGCTACTGCATAGTTTGGATCCTTGTCTGAAGCCTTAGAACTAATGAATTTTTGATCTTGTTAGGGGAGTCTTTCATTTCAATCATTTTATTTTAATTGTGTTTCTAACGCTAGGGGCAAACGAACGAACATTTCACCGAATATTCACCGAAGACGCATGTTCGATGAAAATGTTCGTTTGTTTGGCCAGACGTGTTCTCCGAACAAAATATCGTGTTTGATGGAAACCAAAAACATTTTCATGTTCGACGGAAATGAAGCTATCGAAACACGTTGTTGCTAAATTGTATGACGTAAGACTGCATTTTTACGAACGTTTTACTTTTCATTCTGACCATTTATGACTGAGCGCAGCCTAGTTTTAAAGGAAGTCTATGTAGTGTCGTGATATTTCCTTTCATTTTGGCTATCGACTATCGATTGATTTCATACACTTTTCACAAGCACTGAGCTTCTCGCGGCTTTTGCAACTGAAAATTTTTAGTCTCTACCAATTGTGTTATTCCTTACTAATCAACTATGTGTTCTGTGCGACGAGTTGACATAACTGTTTTGTATTAATATGCCACAACAGCAGCGACATATGAAACAACAATGAGAGAAGTGAAAGCATTACTGGCCACACGTGTTTAAAACAATCAAAACGAGGGCAAAAATTGAGCAATTTAAACATTCTGTTGACATAGAAGCGAGGCACATCAAAATGAGACAACCCTCTTGCACATTTTCATTTGCTGTTCGTCGAACACAGTTTTCATGATTAGCCACCCTGACGGAACATGAAATGTTCGACGAACATCGCCAACCTCATGGGTTGAATTCCGACGAACAATGTCCGTTCGTTTGGTCCTAGCTTATTAACATTTGAAAGTTATTTCTGATTGGCGAATTAATATCCTGCTGCGAACAGCACTGCGATATTATACTGCTAACGTCTTTTGAATCAGATTGAAAAATATTCACAAGGGAGGCTAAGCCATGCACACCTTTCTTCATAAGGTTCAAATCTGTTTTGACGGTTGACTCTAGCTTATTATCATCACCCATTGCTTATTCTAATCTTGTTGATACTCTGTATGAGTATGATAAAAGTATGTCCCAATATCTCGATAAACACGCACATTGAAGAGTCGTCTGATCACTGTTCGTCATAATTCTTCTTGATATTCACGATATTGCAATTCAGAAGAACACTTGACGAAAATTTGAACGTTGTTGGAGACATAGTAGACTTAACGTTGGAGACATGTTTATTATGATCAATGTACTATTGAAAAAGATATGATATGCCAAGCAAAAATGGATTAATATTCAGCAATAATCAATGAATATAAGCTTAACCAGAAAGATTTGTTCAAGAGCGTCTCGAAAGTTTTATGTTTAAAATCCACCAGTAACTCACCAACGCTTAGTTCTACTGATTCTCTTGCCGATAAATTTGCCAATTATTTTTACAACAAAATTGTTAACATCAGAAACACACTACCTATTCCTGACACCATAGATTTTCTTAGAGGCCTTTATTGTTGTCAATCTGATTTAGTACAGTTTACCGCAATATCTGAACATCATCTTTGCAAGCTAACTGGTTCATCAGGTTCAAAGTCATGTATACTTGACCCTATCTCAGCTACAGTGTTAAAGAAATGTTACCCTATTCTACTGCCTCATATCACCAAGATTGTTAACCTTTGTCTGACTTCATCTACTGTTCCAGATGCCATAATGATTGGTGCTCTTTGTCCGTTACTCAAGACACCCTCTTCAGACTTTGAACAATTCAAGAACTTCGGACCGATTTTGAATTTTACTTTTGTCTCAAAATCTACTGAAGAAGCAGTTGCATTTCAACTCAAAGAACATCTATATCAAAACAACTTGAATGAATTATTCCAATCTGCCTATAAAAAACACCAAAGCACTGAAACAGCACGTTTTCGTGTTCAGAATGATATCTTACGAGCCTTTGATAGACGAAGTTCAGAATCTCTACTCCTTTTAGATTTGTCTGCTGCATTTGACACTGCTGACCATCAACTTTTGTTATCGAGACTATCATCAAGAATTGGAATCAAAGGTGCAGCTTAACAATGGTTTGAATCATATCTCACTAAGCGGAAGCAGCTTGTTTATATAAGTGATTCAAGACCTTCCATAGAAAATCTACACTGTGGAGTACACCAAGGATCAGTCCTTGGCCCATTTTCATACCTATTGTACATTTCCTCTATTGGTGATATCTTACGAAAGCACTTAATATTACTTTTGATTTGTATGCTGACGACATCCAATTCGTTGTTACTTTTCAACCCACAGTTGATGGTAATATTCAGTCTGCTATACACAAAATTGAAACTTGTGCTGCTGAAATTGATTCTTGGATGTCTTATAATATATTGAAACTGAATAAAAGCAAAGCTGAACTTATAAACCTTAATCCTCGTCTTAGTCATAATCCAACCATGTTAACTGTTAACTTTAATGGGGAGTACATATCTCTTACTTCATCTGCACCCAATATCGTTTTTATTATTGATAACGATTTGTCAATGGTTGACCATATTAAAACTGCTTGCAAGTCATCTTTTTGCTATCTACATCGCATTACGAAAATTAGAAGGTACCTTGATATGGAGACAACCAACATTTTAGTCCTTGCATTTATTACATCAAAATTGGATAGTTGTAACTCCCTAGATTATGGTGTACCAAAAAACCCTAATAAAGAAATTACAACGAATTAAAAATGCAGCAGAAAAACTTGCTATGTGCGCTAAAATGTTAATAACATTTGTTTACATAACGTTTTACTTCATTGGCTTCCAGTTGAACAACGCATCATTTTCAAAGTATTATTATCAACTTACAAATCTCTTCGTATACTAGCTCCGAAGTATTTAAAAAAACTTTTAATTCCTTACATTCCTCAACGCTGTCTTCGATCGTGATCAGGAACTTTATTAACTGTAGCTCCCAGCAATATGAAATCCTACAGAGATAGGGCATTTTCTGCTGCTGCACCTACTATGTGGAAGAATCTTCCGGAAATACTTAGATCTAGTACCTCATCAGATTTATTAAAAAAAAAATTAAAATCATTTGCTTCGTATAGCTTTTGGTAGTTAGTAGCTCAACTTAAATTGACATTATCTTAGGCACATATATATGTGTATTTATTATTAACAGTAACCTTTATTTATATTTTTTTCCTTTTTCCCTGTTCCAAACTTCAGTTTTATTATGTAGTTGTTAATAAATATATATTAGATATTGCAAAGCGCCTAGAGCAAACTGATATAGGCGCTATATAAATTCAATATTATTGTTATTATTATTATTATATCGATCTGTAATCCAGTAAGTAGGTCTATCAACTGCGATCTGGTACAATGTATTCAATTTTACAAAAACTTGCTAGCAGTTGGCCATACATGCAAGGAGTATTGACTAATTAATGAAACACGCAAAAGAACAAAAATTAGTCCGGTTCAGACAATGATTTAAATATTGCCCTCATATTCAATATAATATAATTGATAGAGCTATTAAGACATTATCAGGTAATTACTACCTGATCAAATTTAATGCAAGCAGTTTATTTATTAGCTTTCATTCGACCATTACAAACAAACACATTAATCTCTATGTTACAAAAAGTAGTTGGAGAACGGCGTTTCCCCGCGTTCTCCCTAGAATACATCACTAGAGCCTTACCGAGTGCTTTGAATTGATATAAATGTTACTGTTTACAGCTTGGAATAAAAGAAACAGCTCGAATAATGTGAATAAAATTCGCAAATTGAGTGACGTAGCGATTTTAGAGGGGTTTTATCGAAAGAAAATTGCTCTAGCATTGTCTGATTGTCTTTAAATGCAGTAATAGCAATTCACATCAAGAACTCATTTGCAGTCTTGCCAGGTCAAACCAGCCATCATGTTTAGAATAGCAAATTTCATTACTTCCAGAAGACATTTACACTGCTTCTGATGTGATGATGTCACTGTAATAGCATGAAAAAGAGGATTTTAGAAACGTAAATAGAGGATACTGGTCCGTTTTTCCCCTTTAACGATTTGAATATAGCGTATTAGCAGGTATAAGGACAGATGATCACACTTGTCCTGGTCTGCATTGCATCAGCAGACTACAATTAAGTGTCAGATGACGAGATTAGTAGCTGTTGTATATGACGGTGTTCTAGAGGCATGGATAATTTCATCAACAATTTTATTATCATGGTCCAGAAGTTAACCACCTTGATGCAAGTAACAGAAATTTCATGCATTTAAAGCTGACATTTGAATGCTGAAATTCTCAGTATTGTGGGATGAATCTTCTCTATAGCTTTCACAGGGAGATGATATATATTTTCCCAAACACAAACCAACTTTGCACTTCGTAAAGCAACTTTTCAGATATGATTGCTTCAAAAACTTTGATATTGAATAGTATGTACTTTCCTGTTACTTCCTAAATTGAACCTTTAAAAGATGCAATATCTGTGTAGGATTATCATAGAATAGAAGGCTACATAACATTTTGAAGGTTTTATCATTATCAGTGAATGTGTTAATAAAAGGTTGCACAGATAATTCACTTTACTTACATTTTTTCCCATCAGATTGTTCAACTGCCTTATCAATGCTTCAATGGTAAGTCAGATGTTCTCAATTATCACTGGAGAGGGTTTTTTGTTCATTTAAAATCTTGTTTGATAAAGCTATTTTTGATTAAAATCTCTTCTGAAGAAATTCAACTGATCGGAAAGAGATGTAAAGCAAGCAGCACACGTTTGTGATTATGACTTCTGCTTCATGACCCGAATGTACCAAGCCGTCAGTTGGTGGCAAGTTGATTTAGAGAGATCCTATAATATAAGAATGTTGATCCTCTACAATCCCGTTGATCCCTCTGCCAGAATGATTAATGTTACTCTGAGAATGCAGAAAGTTTCAATGCCACAAACGGAGGTTTCCCAAATGTAAGTTTGATATTCTTGTTAGATATTTTTTTATGAAGCAGGCTTGGTAGTAATAATATAGTGCTTTCGATTGTCTGCAATATCATTCAATTCTGCTGATGCTAAAATCTTTGACAGCAGATGTCTGCTTCTATCATTAGAAGGCTCCTCTAGATTGGCAGCTTTAGGCTCGCTAGATGCTTACATGCGGGATAGCAAGTACAATGAAAAAGCATCAGAAAAAATGAGCCCATGCAGAATAAGAGTGTTTCTAAGACTCCAGTGTCTCCATATAGCCAAAGTTCATTGATCAGATATCCCAAGGAAAGTCTTGCCGTATGAGATCCGATCCTGTAAGATCGTGTCGGATCTTGATCGCAAGGTCCATTGTTCAATGATCAAAGCACTATTGATTCGCGTCAGAAAGAGAATCCGGAGATAATGACACGAAATGCTACTGCTATGTATATTCAACCCCATTTTAGTAAAAATAGCACTAGTTCTTACCTGGTTGTGGTAGAATGATAAATAAGAAAACAATAGATAAAAGAATTGACAGATAATGCGATAATTTTTGTCCTCTCGCGCAGACTATGATTTTTTTCTTTTGTTTGCTATCAATACAATAACATTGATGTTTTGATATCTTCACCTAGTTAGAGATGACAGAAAATAAATGTTGTCAGCTAGGTATAGTTGAAAAGTTTTTACAGCTTTGTATCCAGTTCAAACAATAAAAAACTAGTCTTAAGTTTGCATCAAACGTTAGAAATGTTTTACAGTTTCAACTCGAGATACTTCTGCACGAGTAGTCTGCTATCCTGATTCCATTTGATCCACAAAACAAATAATATATCCTCATTGATGTTAGATTACAAGGCCCAAAAAGTTGCAATGCTGTCGATAAAGCTTTAGCACCTTTGATCGAACCTCTTTTTTGTAAAATAACCTCATTTTTGTAGCCTCAAAAATGAAAATATAATGCTGTGTTCAGTCCACAAAAAAGTGAACTGGCGATGGAGTAGCGAGGGGATTTTTCAACTTAGGAAAAGACTACAAGTAAATTTGAATGTGCCAAGAATCAGTTTAACGTTAAGTACATTATGCGGAACATTACTATGTAAATTTCATGCTGCCTATATAACCTGCCGTTTTAATTCGGTAGCACCCGGAATATTTGCATTGCTTGGACTTTATTCATGCCAGAAAGTTATAACATAGTATACGACCTAACAAGTGATTAGGTTTTCTTGGTCATTTTATGATTTATTGCGTATGAGGGAAATTTAGAAAGTCTCTCAGAGGAAACATTCTTCCAACAGTTTGAAATGACATGCACTCTTTTCTTGTTTTGTGTTCATGACTTTGTAAATTGAGAAAATTAATTCCTTACAATTTTGAACAAGAATTGAAATTTATAAGTTAGTCAGAAGGGTATTATGGTTTTCATTGCAAATCAAGACTCCATTCACTAGCTACTGAAAATCTTGTACCAATAAAACAAAGTGAAAAAAGCCTGGAAAAGCCTACTAATAAGCATAATACTCATACTAATCCGCTCATTGGTAATCGTTATGCTATAATTAATAAAAACGAGTTTGATTTTTGAACCCAGAAATAAAATGTAAAGTGCTACAAAAGACTGCAGTATGTCACTTTAAACCCTTTAATATGGTAGGAAATTTATTATTCAATTCTATGAGATCTTCATTTCTTTTTCTTTGCTTTATTTGTTTTGCAATTATGTATGTGTATTAATTTACTTTTACTTTTAATGATTCAAGTAAGAGCCACGAGTACTGCCATTATCAAGTAAAAAGCTATCAAACCTATTATAATAGTTATCATGTCCAAAGCAAATTTATGTTCTATGCTCTGTTGCTTGTTTACTTCAGACAAACTCGATTTTCATTATTTTATGGATAATCGATATAACTAAATCTACAATAGTGTGATTGAAAGTTCATTTTTGCTATCGACATCGACATAGCGTAGTCATGGTGAGAGGATTTTAGAGATGTATAAAACATTCAGAAATCTTGTATAGCTGTTATCGTACATCCATCTGATACACCTCGGAGGGTTCCTTCATTACCTCTATAAGAATAATAATTTAAAACAACTCAATGGAACTGCTACTGCAATTTCTATAGATGTCCTACCATAATTTTATATGTTGTTTTACCTTTCAGCTGTGATGTAGATTTGATCTATCCTCTAGACCTGGTGAATACAGTATACTGTCAGAGACCTGTTTCTGGAAGATTCTTTGTGATACTTAGCGCTTATCCGTCTTACAGAATGATTGTAAATGAAGTAAGATTATTCGCCTACTGAAGATATGTTATGATAAAATACTATACATTCCCATTTGATAAACCCACATATATCTATTTCATGTGTTTGGTTCACAGCAATTGACATGAACGGAATGTTAATCAATGTAACTAATGCCTAAAATGTATCAACGTAGATATAATATTACATAAAGATTTACAGTTTGCTAGTTGGATATGTACATAGCAATTACCTGTTTATTTGAAAGTATTATCATCACAATTGATTTCGAATAAAAGCCTCTACTCTTACATCCCCTTGTTAAGATTTATGAGTTGGATCCACTCCTTTTATAACAAGATCAAAATGATTAAGCAAATTTCTTAGCTTTTAAGCGGTGGGTTAGGAATGCTGAAGGCTGGATACAGAATACTGAATATGAAAAAAACTTTGTTCTCATCAGTGGTTTTTTGAGGTGTTATACTACAAATCGCGTGTTGTGTCTTGGTTGTTCTTTTGCCACTTGCACTTGATAACAACAGTAAAAAGAATCACACGCTTTTTAGTATATGCAAGCAAGTAAGCAAAGACTGCAGTGTAACACGTTTCTTAAATCTTATGAATACAAAAATACATCAAAAATTATCAATTTATCACACTACAATGAAAACTTCGATCTAGTCAGTACTGTTCATTCGTCTTCCTTTAATTGTGCAAAAGTAGTAAATCAAATAGAACATAAGCTGAATAATGATTATAACATTCAACACCATGGAATGCAGACAAGAAACTTCATTTCCAATATTCTTTTATGCCGTATTTTCACATGTTCACATTTTTTGATTGAGTTATTTAGCCTTGTTTACGATCTTCAACCTTGAGCGCCAGCAAAACTTGCAAATTCAATAGCGTGTAAAAGAATCTCAGAAAAAACCCAACTCAGATCTGTTTGACTGTGTAGTACTTGTGGCTTTTATCTCAATCATTAAAAGTAAACTAATACACATACATAATTGCGATACAAATAAAGCAAAGAAAAGGAAATGAAGATCTGCTAGCCTCAAAATCAGTTTTAGTTAGAAAGGATCTGAAGGATCACCTGAGAGAGATGGATACATGTTTCTACTTCCATTTTTAAATTACAAAAGTTTTGCCAGCAGTTGCTAGCTTCCTGTCTGTAATCAAGAATTGAGTTACCTTGTCCCTTGCGTCTTGTACCCATCCACACAGCCCAATAACGATATCTTCAAATGTATATTTACAGTCAACAGTTTCTTGCATCGAAATACTGTGATATCCCTTACGATTGACGTATTCAGTATTATTCTGTATAACAAATGATTGTTATAAGTGTCCCTTCTGTTGCACCAAGGCAAGTAAGGATTAAGGATTTCCCTCTAAGCTTAATGAATTTTCATGAAAACTCTTATCTGTGAGTCCACTGGTAGCTCGATAAGTTTCTCCGGGCAACATTGAGAAAAAGCACTCCATTATCTCCTAAAAAATGCACACAAAGGAAGGGGAAGCACTGAGGACTCCCTAATGCCCTGATGAGTGGCGAAGGAGGAATTGCGTCGGCCGTATATTTGCATCGATCCCCCCTTTCCATGGCGAAGCATAACCGAAAAACAAAAATATATTGTTAAGGATAATCAAAACTTTTTCTAGCAATTTCATTGGCTAAAAGCCATGTTTGGTGCTGTGAACGTAAACAAAAGGACTAAGGCTAAAACTTGTCAATCTACAGAACGTATATTGAGCTGATCCCTTGATGCCATAAAAGTTACAGACTAATGTGAAACGTCTTTTCGGGGCTGTGAGATTCTTTGAATAACAAGAAAACAATATAAAACGAGTGAAAAGGTGTGGTTTGATCATTTACAGCGGAAATCCTTGGTAGAAATGTAGTGCATAAATTTCAATTAGTCTCAATCTAAATTTAATTGATAAATTTCACCATCACATTGTTGCACCAAATGCTTTTTTCAATCTTTGAAACAGTAATTGCTTTGAAAATTGACTATAGTTATCATATCGAGCATAATTTTTGCTGCAAACACATGATTGAAGGGCTCACATTTTAAAGATTCTTTACTGGAGTTGAAAGTTGTTCTATTTCCTTAGATAGTACATGTTTTGGAAATGTTCGTTCCCAAACGGTACTACTGTAAAACTCTCAACGTCCCTCATGGGCATAGGCAGTAGCTCCCTTATATGTGGGGTTCTTTTTTTGAGAGGGTTTGGTTTTATTTAAGTGTCATATTATTGACATTCTCGTTTGCACGAGATTATCTCGTTTTGATTATTCAATCATCATTCTATCTATTATGT
>JANVCG010029706.1:0-10649 GCA_025505365.1 Haliclystus inabai | reverse complement strand
CTCATTGCTAATTTTCGTACTTAGCGGGCTTTGCGGGATTTCCCAAATTCTTCCTCTGCTATACTGTACAGCCAAACGTATGCAATCCGATCCACTTTTGTCAACAGTTTTGAAATTTGTTATTTTTAAAGATATATAGATTAAACTTTGAGCAAGATATAGAATTTTACTCAAATGCTATACCCCACTATACCCAGCGGAGCGGGTCACCCATTGCCAGTATGCGATAAAACTGAACATGGTATGGAACACTGAAAGTCATGTAATATACAAATTTTCTCAATCCTAATCAAATACAATCAAATACCAGCTATGACATTAGAGCAGCCATGGCTAGCGCACTTGATAAGGTCAGCTACAATGGAAGAAAAGCTTGCTGACCCTTTTCTCTGTAATCATTTTTCTCATGGGTTTAGCGAGCTTCACATTGAACAAGCGTTTATGGATGTAATTGGTGATGGGCTTTGTAAGATTTTATTGGTAGATGCAGGGATCTGTATACTCACTGCTTCAATACGAACAGTTGATACCGAGGTACTTGTTATCCTTACCAGTCTTTTTATTGACGAACTCGAAGACAGAGAGCTCAATAGATTAAGGGTAGAATTTTAGGTCAGAGAGAACATAACTGCTATTATTATCCATGATTTAATGAACACACTAAGTACAGACAAATCAATTTCACTTGCCTTTCATTCATTAAGTGGTTGTGACACAGGCTCGTTTTTAAGGATAAAAATAAAATGCCTGTCGAAAGTTTGGCTAGGTATACCAGAATGTACAGAGGGTATAATTTTACAAGTGTTATGTACACCTTTAGCCATGACAAACGATATGATAAGTTCTTTTTATATAATACGATAGAAAGGTTCGGATTGCACTGTACGCAAACGGTATCGACGAGACTTGAGTGAATAAAGTGAGGGATTTCCGTTTAGGAGTAGAGGTAGCGCTATCCAGGACATCCCTGCTTCTTTCACTGCTCTTCAACTTAGTTTTAAGATCAATTAGAAAAGTATCCATGTGGAGACCAGCTCTACAGAAGAATTCCATTTATCCTGGTTATCAATAAGCTAGATCACCTTAAAGTAAATGAGTACAGTTCAACTTCTGCTGTATCAAATTAAATTAAATCTTGATTTTAAGCCTTCAGATTGGAGTTGCATTTATTTTATGATTTATAACCAAATATTCATATTTATGCAATGGTGCACATAAATAGTACTATTAAATGCCAAATACGAAGCTTGAGTGCTGATAAAAATCATATTCACTTTTATTAGGTGCATTGATATTTTGTGGGGAAACAATAGTAAGAAGATATTATAAATTCCATTTTGCTCGGCGCAAAATTCCTTGATCGAATGGGTCAAAGGCTCAAATTGAAGCTGACGATGTGATCTTCAATTTGATGTCACTTTTATACTGGTATCATCTAATGCAGAAAACTTCCTCGAAATACCCCCACTATTATGTGACCCTCGATTTCAGAATCAACAATCGTGACAAATTTCAAGAATCAGTCTGTTGAATTTTATAGCGCAGAATTCTATTGGCTGCTCCATTCTCTAAATGATTATTCAATCTGAGACGTATATAATTTACTTTATTACCAAAACATAATTCTTCGCAGAACCGAACTCCAAACACGACGAATCGAGTAGAAGAAGGTCAAAGTCACAATTTCAAATCTTTAAAAAATGTTTGCATGTCTATGTTAAAGAAACCAGAATTTACTAAAACTTTGTAAATGGTTTGAAATATGCATAATAAATTGAATATGTGAGCTTGCAACTATTTTTTTTACTTTATTTTACACTCCAAAGGCTTCAAAGTCAAAAATTGGCTGTAGAAAAGTTTCTAAATTGCATGTGCTAGTTTTTGAAATATAAAATATTATTTATGTTACAAATACAATATCGATATCATCTACTCGTCCGAATATTAACAAAGAAAAATGGTGCTCTAATTCAATACTGATTCAATGGCTTCGTAATAAAAGTAATAAGAACCTTGAATTTCAGAAGAACATTACGAAACTTGCTTCAACCACTGGCCAGTTTTTCTTCTATGCAACGAGAAGGATTGATGAACAGAGTTTTATCCGGATCCGTTACTCTAATTTCCTTATTAGAAAAGTGTTAAGTTTCATAGCAAACTCTGTATTATAATTTTACTTTTTCTACTTCGCATATTAAACTAGTTTTTGTGCGGTTAGGTAAATTACTCCTCCTTTGTTGTAAATTTCATTTTTGTGAACATCCTTAGCAACGTCTTTGAACTCAAAATACTACACACATTATAGTTCAAAATAAAAAGTAAGCATTACCAAGGGAAGGATCGTGTGTCATTTGGCCTGGTTATGATAAAAGCTGGAAGTGGATTTCCAATCAAAATTTCCATAATTTTTCACTTCTTTGCGCCCTTGCTAAAAAGTGTCCCATTGTCAGGATTGTCAATTATGACGCGGTGTGTCACATTTGTGAATTGAGATTTCAATTCATGTGAATTAAAATCATGATTTGTAGCTTCCAAGGTGTCTCCCAACTTCTCAGAGTTTATCAAATCTGCAGAAAGACATAGCATAAGTGTGGGGTGAGTTACTTCTACAATAGAACAGAAAGGAATAAAATAAACTGCAACTTGTTCGTTGTTTTGATAAAATTAACCCCTGAGATCGTCTGCACGTTGACCTCGCGTGCAGACGAGCTTGAACATGGCTACCAGCCAATCAGATTGCAAGTATTTCAAGTGATGCTTTAGAATGGTAATTGCACAAATACGAGTAACAAGTGACGTAAGTACTGTAAGCACAACTTGAAAACACACACAGTTAGGTGAGCCGTTGACGAATATTTTGACTCAATATCCCTACATTGACATTGGAATAAATTTTTAACTTAGAAACTTTCAAAGTCAAAACAGTTTGTTAATATCATTCAGCTAATTATGGTCCACCACAGCATAGAAGTTTGATAGCTTTAATTTCTTGAATTTGTAATTGTATCCAAGCTTTGTATAGAATATATATATATCATGTCTATTGATTAGAGTTTGGTACGGTCTGTTTCATAAGAGAATTCTAAGAGGTTCAACAATTTTACGGGAATCGCCATTTTGGCTGTGCATGTTGTTAGTACATGTAGATCGTTAATTTTAAACACGTCGTCCACTCTATAGAACTTGCTCTTTCATTTAATTAATGAGCTTCTTTATAAATGATAATAGAAACGGGCAGTGTGTTATAGCAATCTATTAGAGTTGGCAACCACACAGCTTGATCGGCCGCTTACGCTGTTTGTGGGAGTTACCGCGTGGACACCACGTGGAAAATTTATTCATATATCCAATAATAAAATCACTCTATATTTTAATATCATTTTGTAAGTATCTTCATCTCCATTTGTAAACAGACTGCTGTCTCTTGTAGAAAGGAACCCGTTATGGTTGGTTTGGCCTCTTTTACATTTTCATTTGACTGAGGACTCATTCCTATGTTCAAAATGGCAGGTTTTGCTTCTAGTTTCAGTTGTTTGAAACGATTCTTCTCTTGGAAATTTGAAGATATTAACCTGAAAGAAATCTTGTATATTATGTTGTTTTGATTACGGAGATATTTTTAATCTGAAGGCATCCAATATCAACAGCAACTGTATTATGGCATAGGAAACTTTGATTTTAATAATTAGCAATTTGCGTGATTCAATAAAAATTTGAAATAACAATCCTGAATGCTGTAAGTGACGTATACTGGCTATGGCAAAGTTATTTAGGTAGAAAATTCCTGTAAACATGTGGTTTTTGTGTTCAATCAAATCAACACTCCATTTAACACGCAGTGCATCGCGGACAGGGAGCAGAAAAATCCTGTAGAATTATCTCTTTAATACAAGATCGTCAAATTTTATCAAGACGGATTTATAAGTGTAGACCCGGTCTACACAATGTCGCAATGCTGTTTATTTAATGAGTACATAGATTTACAGACTAAAAGTCGGTGTCATAGAAATCGTATGCCCCTGCTCACGACAGTGAACGAGCATCATCTGTGGCTTCTGATTGGATGTACGATGTTTTTTCACTAGTGAAAGAAGATCATATGCGGCTTCTGATTGGACGTATGATGTTTTTTCACTAGTGAAAAAAAAGATCGTATGCGGCTCCTGATTGGACGTACGGCGTTCTTTCACTGGTGTAGAAATTTCGAGTGGGATCGACGGCTTCCGCTGCTCTAAAATGTAAACAAATATCTAAAATGCCGTCTAGATTTGTTGCAATTGACAGCGTTTTCATTGGAAAAGAGCAAAATTAAAATACAACCAGTCAGACAGATAGAGACATCAAGCTCCTCAAACTGCTCTTGCAGGGGTTATCAATCAATAAAGATAATAATAATTATAACTGCATGTTATATAATTTGTCATTCCCATCAACAGAATCACAGCAATGTATGTCATTATTCGCAGGGGCAGTTATAAACGGTGAAAACATCGCTGTATATGCCAATACGGTGAATAATCTCCCAAGCAGACACTCAAAAGAATCAGACCTCGAGTTTTCATCAGCGACAGTGAAGAAGATTAAAACAAGAGATAATTTGTGATGTTAAAATATGGAGATTGTGACTTTCATGTTCAATCAAATGTTTAAAATTCTTCAATCGTTACCATAATATCTTTCAAATCAATAGCTTATTCATCCAGATAGTTGTGAACACTGTGTTATTAATGAAAGTGTTGTGAGTCCTCTGCTTTCAAAGCAAATTATGAATTATTCTTTTGTTCTGTTATTCAAATAATTTGATTTTCAAATTTTTTGAATTTCTTGAAATTACAGCAATATCTTTAGAACCAATTGGATGCACTACACCAGTGTGTTTCCAATTCTTAAACTCCCATTACTCAGCATTATCAATCAATTCAAAGCTGTTTTGTTGATTTAGAACTCCAAATCTATGTACTAATCAAATAAACTAGAGCCTCGCTCGTTCGTTTGACATTCTCCCGCAACTCGTGCATAAAAATCGTACGCGCTCATCAACCATGAAGTAATTGCTATTTGTACCTGATTAAATATTGGAATCCGATATCAAATGAGGAACGTGTACGTTTTTTTCACATGATATCGAATCATTTTTGTCCCCAACGTTATTTCTGGCACTTTGGTGCCCTTTGATTTAATAATTTTGAGGATTTATTTTGTCTCAATTAACTCTGTTCTACAAAAAAAACACTCACAACAATGTTGTGACATCTACATCAGAAAAGATATGGGTAAAAGTGATGTAACGTAAAGGATCGATTTTCACTGTTACTCTACATCTGCTTCACTCCAAGTCGCAAATAGGTATAATACGAGCCGTATGTAGATGGTGCTGTGTTGACAGAAGACGTTAACAATAGGAAAAGAAGTACAATATACTCCAGCATCTCAAGGCTGGGGCAAACGTTGCTGCTTCTCCATCCAACATCATCTGACTTTGTCGTATGCGATAAAACCTTGTCGTTTGTCCCCCCTTGTCACATGGTGTTGGACGATGTTGGACAATATTGGATGCTTTATAAATTTGCCGAACAATGTTGGATGGTTTTGATTCAATTCAAAAAAATTTCTGATGTTGATGGATACTGGATGGATAACAAACGATATTGATAGCTTGACCTTTCTATGTTCGTGTCAACCCAGTATCCACGCAGGCGCACTAGCAAAAGTTACACATGCGTATCAGCATGTCCCAAATTTTACCGTTTCGTAGAAAATAGTTGGATAACAATTTATATTTTGCTGAAATGTCATTTGCCTATGCATGCAACATTGTACAAATTTTCCATAATGATGATGGATGGAAGAGTCGCAACGTTTGCCCATATATTTATTAGAAATAGACTGCTGACTATGTTAAAAGTGACTGGGAAAAAAACGTGATCGCACGGAGATTAGAGATGGCGGCTACGTAAGGGCAAAATAATCACAAACCCTGTATAATTTAAATGGAGAGGAAGTTTTAAGTGGAATTTTGAAGCGCTGGGGAAAAAACGTGATCGCACGGAGATTAGAGATGGCGGCTACGTAAGGGCAAAATAATCACAAACCCTGTATAATTTAAATGGAGAGGAAGTTTTAAGTGGAATTTTGAAGCGCTTAACTACGTTAATAATAAATTATCACTATGATTTGAGGAGGAGGTGTCGATATCTATCTTTCATAGAAAGAAAAAATGAAATCGTGCTGAAATTTGACTTTATTTCAAAGTTTTGGCCCTGCTCGCAGCTCACGGCTTCCAAACAATTCCCCTATAAACGCAGCAAAATCACACTTTTCATAATTATATTGAATTTAAACAAAATGATGCCATATTGCAATAAATTTTACACACAAACAACGCTTAACATTATAAAACACTATTCTAGATGCATGTATGCTTTACAACTTAGCGCAGTCTGTTGAAAACTAAGTTTGTTCTGACTTTTCCTAATATCGAGCTCCACACATCCCTCTCTGGAACTCTGGGAGAAGTTGGCATGCAATAAGACAAAAAAGGAGTACTGTTCACCTAGCAATAATTTGATTTAATATACATCTGTATCTAGATTTACGCACGTGCGTGAGTTATTGTCGGCTGCCAGTCAACACAAGATACAAGTTTCGCGCGCAAATTTCAGCACGATTTCATTTTTCTTTCTGCAAAAGATAGATATTGACATCTTCTCCTCACATCACAGTGATAATTTACTATTAATGTAGTTAAGCGCTTTAAAATTCCACTTTAAGCTTCCTCTCCATTTATGTTATACAGGGTTTGTGACTATTTTGCCCTTACATAGCCGCCGTCTTTAATCTGCATGCAATCTCGCGCCGAATGGAGAGTCAGCAGTCTATTACTAATAAGTCTATGCGTTTGCCCCAGCCTTTGTAGTCAGCCCGATGAGCAACTATTCACTCTCTCTATGAACGAGTCATTTTTGACTCTAATAGTGAATCTCAAAATCAAGGATTTTCTAAAGATGTATTGATCTATTACAATTTCAATTCCTTGATGTTTGATTTGATTTTCTTATTCTACGTTAAGTGAGAATCCAACAACGTACAGAAGGTGAAGTCTCATTCAATCGTACGTGGGAAGAATACAAATACGGTTTTGGTGGTCACAATTCTGATTACTGGCTTGGAAATGAAAACATGCACTACTTAACCACGTTGCTGGAAACCAAGTACGCTCAATTTCGTGTCATAAACAGACGGTCTGAGAGCACAGGAAGATATCTAGTTTACTGTGATTACAACAATTTTTCCATTTCCGGAGAAAGTACTGGATATCAGCTGAGTTCTTTCAATTTTTCACGTCAGTATTTAGGTAGGATGGTATAAAATTACAGTTACTGTTAACTACTAAAGGAAAAATGCCAGATAATTTCCTTTTGCTCAAAATTTCCTCTAAAAAGCTGATTATAGGAATATTGGGGGCTCTGGATATATGTGAATATCTACGATAAACAGTTTCACATTGTGTGTAATTTTCAACGTGCCAAGAAAAGTTAATTACTTAGATTGTGTAAGCATTGCTAGCCTCCAAACAAATAGCTGCTGTATCGTTGGGATAGAGAATCTGTTTTATGATATTGAAGAAAGTGTAGTATAAATCCCGGGATGTATTAAGAAACTAGCCTCGATACGATAGGAAGCTTATAGTGGAAGTTATGAGTCTATGCGCAGCGCTTACTGCATTCGATGAGTATCAATTCATCGAGATACACATTTTTCGTAGCTTTTACCCGAAAATTTGCATTTCAATTGAGTTTTTACTTCTAAATACTATTGCCTAAATCAAAGCTACTTGAAGTTTACGACCATAATCCTAACTCTTTGCCATTAATGAAGTTAACAGGAAGTACCCTAAACCTTTTGGCTTTGCTGTTATAAGGACAACGTCTTACGCTTTTTGGATACAATAGCCAAACGAGCGATATCTCAGAAATAGGAAGTCTGTACTTCGAGTAGCAATCCGACATCGAGCTTCTGTGCCCCACAAACTATAGAAAAAATGTTTGTGCATGTTTAACTTAATTTTTCAATCTATCAAAGAATATTTTAAATCGACAACTTGCAACATCTTTTAACACCCTTTAGTCGGTATGTAACCCAAAGTTTAGCTCTCTAAACTGTGATGTGTCTATGTGACCTGTATACACAGATGGAGTAATGTATGACTCAGCTTCATGAAAATTTCATTTGTGCAAATCTAAGAAGTATCCATTTTGTGGAATAGGTTTACCAGGTTTGTTGCAGAACCAATAACTAGATTTTTGCACACTCTTGAAGCAGTCATACTTGAGATTAAATCATTCTCATGATTTTGTTTTGGTTTATACTTTTTATATCATGTTAGTTTTCGAATCGAACTTGTTTCTGTTTTCTTGATATAAGTCTCGCCAATTAACAGGAAACTGTATTAACTAAAATACTTACTCAGTGCGCTAGTGAGGCAAGTGTAGATGAAAATTGTACTTGTGCGTAATGAAACTTTGAAATTTCCATAAGTTTCATTTTTATTGTGATTAGAATATATTAGAATTAATTCTATTGATTGTATTCCATCATTATTTGATTATTAGTACATCAATTCAAAAGAATACCAAAATACAGGGCTTGAACTCTTTGTATGGAATACCTCTGCGTTTGTATTTTGATGCAATCTAACATTCTTCAATTAGAGATAGTTTTCCAATGAGTGATATGATAGGTTGAATAGAAGCTGCATGTACTGATTGAGTCTAGCCTGTGTAATTTGCCAACAAATAATACCCAAAAGTAGCTCTTATTTTATACGAAATACAGAAATGTTAAACTATTCATAATCCATATTTGAAATGTGATGTTCACAATAGATGTAAAAAAGGATTCGCATTTCTTTTGAAAGATAATGAACGAATTTACGTCCCTCTCATCTATCCCTGAACTCGTGATTAGTCACTTGATATTTGGCTAGTTTGGTTAAACGAATACATTGATTTACACTCAAATTACAGTTGATAGACAATCAACATGTAAGCTTTCGACATTGAGATAAGACTTTATAAAAAATCTATTGTGTTTCGAATCTTTTCCTGATCACCGATTGGTTTTTGGCATTATCTATGTCAGGGTTCATTAAACAGGACTTTCATGTATGTAAAGGCTTCCACAAATTTCAGCTTTGGCCTCCATCTTATTAATAATTCATAAACCGCTAAAGTTGGAAGTGTAAATGATAGTGAAACGACTAAAGAAAACATTGAATCCTCAAACCAACAGACTGATTATTAAAGTTTGGACATGTCAGCATCGTCGTCCTCATTTTGTGATAATTGAAATAAGCTGCCTATATTTTTTATGAAACAGGTAGAAAATGGTTATGGTTATTGATCTGCCTGCTCCTGATTGTTTGAGCCTTTTTTGTTTATCATTACGCGTCCAGCGTATTTATATCAGAGTTCTAAAAACGATAGACCCTTTCTGTATGCTAAACATTCTACAGGCAATCAATGTTATAAAATAAGGGAGTCAAATCAAACTGAAAATCAGATTTACATTACATTCTATGGTGAGAACCAGTGAAATTGAACTTGCTAACAAAATGTTTCAACATTTTTCAATTATTTATGATTTCCACTATGAGTTTAGACCAATGAAAAATTGTCTGTAAAATGATTTTTAAAAAGTTTCTTGGGAAAGCAATTCCAGAGAAAAGTATATCTACGATAATTTCAATTGTTTTGTCAACAGGAATATTTGTAAATAGAGAAGAAACATCGTAAGATACTAAAAGATCCGACAATTGAGGGCCCTGAGTGCTGGGGTCGGTCAATGTTTCCGACCAATTTTCAAAAGTAACAAAATAATTGATGATCTGCGTGTACGTGAACCGAGACTGACTTTACTGTCTCGCCAATGTGTTGTCTACGAATTTATATGTGACTTCTGTGATGCGAGTTATGTCTGTGACACATGTCAACACCTTCATCAACGCATTGGCGAGCACGGTGGGTCGAGCTCGGCAATGGGAAAGCATTTAAAACACATAATTTAAAAGTCAGTGAACTTGGAAAGCAATTCAAAGTTATTCAAAAATGCAGTACAACAACAAGTTTGATTGTTTAATACAATGAGATGTTGGAAATTCGCAAAAGGAAACCAACTCTCAACACTCAGGAAGACTCGATTGGGTCAAAAATATTTCCGGCATAATAAATTAAATAGTTTTTAGTTTTCTTTTGTATCTATTGTTTTTATTTTGTTTTCTATGTAAATGTGTTGATTAAAAAGCCTATAAATATATGTGTAAATAAAAAAATTATTTCTTTGACCTGATGATGACATCATGAATAATGTCGAAACGTTGTCTACAACTACTTGTAGTTTTTTTGTCGCTATGTTTTATCTTGAGATAAACTGATTTTGCGGCATCTGAAACGACCCCATACATAGCATTTATGTTAGATGCTTTTGCATCGCTAGTAATCAGGTATTTTAAATAATGTAAATTCATACCTTGATTTATATATTTATTCTATAGCCAGCGAAATTTGTAAGTAAGAAACAGTGAACATATTTTCCTTCCGTTTTTGGCCGAACAATAGCCTCAGCCAATCAGTGTTTTATACAACTTCTCT
>JANVCG010029695.1:0-10650 GCA_025505365.1 Haliclystus inabai | reverse complement strand
AATAGCACCACGATGATCAGTGAGTCGAGTTCTATCACATATCAAAAATTACTTTTTGGGTTGAGTCCCACTTTAAGAAGCAAGCCATCATGAATGGACAATTCCTCTTGAATACAGCGAAATGGTTTGACTACAAGAGGAATGGTGTGCTTTTCGGAGGGCCAACAATGAGTCAAATACTCGAAAACGCGTTAAAGGACCAAGTCTTTTGCTGGCTCTGTCTTTAATTGAGATATTTTTTGTTTCGTTATTAGACAGGGAGTTGCTTGAGTATTGCATGGACAGAGAGTTCTACATTCTCATCAGATGCCGTGGAGTTGGAGGAGTAGTATTCTTTGATAGGTGCCCGACTGAGAGCATCAGAAACCACCATGTCTTGCCAGGGGCATACTGCAGGGTTAAATCGTACCTCTGCAATCGAAGCACGAAGCGTTGGATCCAAGGTGGGCAAATATAGATGAATAGCTTTGAAGAATATCGTTTGGGGAGGCTGGTGATCATTTAGAATAAGAAAGGGATGTCCATATACATGTTGATGAAAATGTTCAGCACCAAATACAGCTACCAAACTTCTTTTTGAATATGAGCATTCAATTTTTCAGCAGAGGTCAGACAGTGAGAGGCAAATCCAAGAGGTTGCCAGTGTTCACTTTTAGCTTCTTGCACCAGCATTGCACCAACTCCCTCTTAACTAGCATCAACTCGAAGGCGTAGCGGTAGGTTGGGGTTGTAGAAAGAAAGCGTTGGAGAAGACACAATTGGTTTTTTGATGGATCTCAAAGCAGAGTGGTGAGAAGGTAAGAGAGCAAAAATGGCATTTTCTTTAAGTATCTCACGGAGGAGAGAAGCTGCAGTAGATAGATTTGGTATAAACTTACCCAGATAGTTCACCATCCCAAGCAAACGTTGTAATGCATGCTTATCAATAGGATCAGGAAAATTTTGGATTGCTTTGATCTTTGAAGGATCTGATTGATTGCCATTTGATGAGATTACATGACCTAAAAAGATAAGCTGTTGACATCCAAACGAGCATCTAGCTGGATTGAGTTTCAGACCACTTTCGCTGATGCGTTGTAAAACGGCAGCAAGACGGGCATCGTGTTCAGATTTTGTACGACCCCACACTGTGAAAGCATCTTGATATCATCAATTACTTTGGTAACACCAAATCAAGAAAAACATGCTGATAGTACTTTGATTACAGATGAAGATTCACGGTTCAGACATCGAAATGCTTCAATCTAGCCGGTTGCAGCGTTGTCAGCAATAATTAAGATGTTACCAATTGTAGGGATATTTGCCCAATCAATGTGAATGCGTTCCCATATGCCAGATGCGGGCCAAACATGAACAGACAGAGTAGTCCGAGGACGTAATTTGTTACAACGTTGGCAACGAGATACATAATGTTCAACATGTCAGGCCATATTGGGCCACCAAGCGGACATTTGAAGAATACGATGAGTAGCGTGATAACCAGCATGAGTAGCGTGGGCTTTTTGAATAGCTTTCTAGTGGGAATGCTGTAGGCGTAGCCTCCGTGGACGCCGTACCAGCAGCCATTCAGCTCATATTTTTGGCCCGGCACGGTTCACTTGCTTTAAGCATGATGAAAGTGGTGATTAAAGTGCTCCGCCATACTTGTGCGCGGCCCTGCTTTCCAGTTTTCTTCATAAATATCTTCTTCAGTAGGTTTAATTTTCAAATAATAAAGTTTTTCACAATACTCGATATAGAAGATGTATTTTCCAACCACATAAATTTTGCCTGCACCTGTCCGCTGCATTTATTGCACAATACCTTGCGGCCACCTTAATGACATTGTGGACTACATGCGTCATCAATGATAAGTATTCATTCAGCCTGAATGTCTATCCGCTGTGCTCCAATTCAGCACAGAATCAGATGCATTTTTACGTCTTATGAAGTAATATATCTACATCTTTTCAGTTGAACTTTGACTTCACGACAGACAATTTTTAACATAAGCCAACATCAGGTATATAGCTATTAAGAGAACAGAAATAGATCAAGTCTCAATGCTAATTGGTTTTGGGTTGTAAATTCTGCATGTATTCGTGTAAACATCGTAACTTTCATTTCTTTGATGGATTCCATAATTCTTTCAATTTTGTCTCATCTATTTTTGTTGCGGATTAGAGTCCTGGAATAAGAAATATTTTGATAATACGATTCAACACAGAGAATAGACATTGCCCACTTTTACTGTTTTGCTTACGTTATAAAACCTCTCACTCGCGCGCACGTTTTCTATGATTGCCTTGATTTTCGTAAGCTTGGCACTTGAGCATGTCAACCAGACATAGCACTGGTTACTTGTACTGTGATTGCATTCACTTCAGCTCAAATTTATAGTTTCACCAGATGGCAATTTATTAATTCCTTCGAAAAAACGATTGTAGCATTTATCTGCAGCTAGATAGAGGGTGTTATTTACGTTTTCTCAAGGTGAGAACGTACTTCATCAAAGCATATACTAATACAGTTCACAATAAAATCTAGATACTATTTATTTTGAAAAATTTGTCCAAAGATCCAAAGCTGATATTCATCCAGTTCAGTAAAATTATTGAATGCTAAAGGGTTATTAAATGTGCTAACCAGCATTTTAAAATGAAAAAAAATTTATGCGTCAGAGAACTTCATAAAGTGACACCTGTTTACAAGTTCACTACTTTAATTTGGGGCATCCGAAATGTGGAATGCCACAGCTTATTGCAAAATGACCCAAATAATACCTTGCAAGAGCTTTCGAAAACCCCTTTTAATGAAATGGAATGTATAATCAAGGCTAAAATTAAAACTTCAATTGATTGCGATTTTTGAATAAAATTATTTTAGAAAATTTATCGATGTTTGAGTATGAATTTTGAGATTGATTAAAGGCAAAAGTTTGAAAATAGCAGTACGTGTTTATAATGTCGATCGACGCACTCAGACGATAAAAGACCAAAGCCCACAATACATTTAAATTCTGCTAGAAACTGATCAAACAAATAAAATAGCGATGAGAAGAGCGTACGTGAATCACAGAGTTTCATACGTTATAATACTTGAAAGCAACGATTAGACCTATTCCATCGAACTTCGGCTCATTTTTCAGCCATGAACAGGTGACAAAGAAAACGTATGTGGAATTTTAACTTGCGTGACTTATTGATGCAGCACATTTCACAAGTAGGCTAAAAAATATGTGATGCGCTCGATTTTGACCCCATCTACTTGAATTTGTAACAAGGTGTGCACTTTCAAGCTTATATAGACGAACATCAGATTAGTCAATTTAACAATTAGATTTGTATTTATTATTATCCAATTTATCGAATAATGTACAATCAGACACATGTAACGGGAACTCTGAGATTTGAAGTAGGTGAATATTGAATAGAGGAATCCTTTATAGACAGGTAAAATTCAATAGACATTAAAATTTTACAGCTATATGATTTTACCACTCCAGTGCAAAAAGTGGCTGCTCTACAAGGTGACCTATATATATATCAGGTTTCACGGCTCAGGTATTTGACTTTTTTCTAAATGATTGCGTCCGTATTTTAGACAAGTGACGATGTTCCAGGAAGAGCTACTTTTAGGAATTGACTAGTAAACAAATGTGGCTGCTTCGTGGGATGTCCTATATAACAGGTTTTAATGTGCCGATACAGATACGCTGTAGGTATTTGATTTTTTTCTCTGTGTCTTGCGCGCTTTTTTGTAACACGGGAAAATGTTTGAAAAGACTCACGTTTAGGTTCCAAACAATATATTCCCACAATTTCAGCCGTTATTAATTAAATTCAACAGCTTTCCCTACAAAGTTCCCTCAGCAGATCAGCTTGTGCTAGCCAAATACAAAACAATGGAGATGTTAGCTTAGCATATTAGAGTTGGTTGTAAAATTAAACAGTCTTCTAACTGTATGTGCTAGCCTCTTCGTAGAATCAGATGGAAGATTGCATATGTCTGCATGCAGGCTGTAGCCATGCCCGATTTGAAACTAGTCTGTGTCCGATTTAAGGCTATTTATCGAAAAAGTTTTTCATGACCAAACTCTTCAGTTTCTGCCATTGTAAATTTAGTTTCAGCAATTTTAATTTCTACTGTTTATTAGGGATGCCATGAAGGATTTTATCCAATTCACATTCTACCTTATAACTACTAACTTTCTATTTGAAATACTTCCTATTTGTCCTGCTGGTTTCGTATTATCAGTGGTTATGTGAAAAAGCTATTTTGCTGTAAGTGGGGTGTACTTGGCCTGATTTTTTGTGCAAGAGAGGAAATAAAAACCAAAACCTATATTTCGCTGTTCCCTTTCCATGCCGTTCTTGCCGCCTAACGACAATTATGAGTCTGCAATGACTTTACCCTTATGCTGATTCTGTGTGTGTGATACCCATTATATGTTGTACAGATAGAATTATAGGAGGAGAGAGTAGGAAAGCAGGAAGAGGAGAAGTGGTAATAAACAGAGATAGATGGAGAGAATTTCTCCTCAGTCTGCTAGTGGAGACTTTGCGGAATATAAGCAACAGAACAACGATAGAGAAGTCCATCATGAATACTTAAACGGTCACGACAAGTATAAAATGGTTGTTCTGCTGCAGTACAATTTAGCCAATTATCAGTTACTATTCGATTCATAACGGAGGATGTAACAGGACAAGAGTTCTAGCTGTGTGACTAATAATTCATCTACATCAATAATAGTTGCCAAAAAGGCTTCTTCTACGTCACAAATCATGTTAGATACAACTATGTCCTCGGTAGACGATAAATTCAAGCCATTCAAACGAGATAAGGTATTAGCAACAGCACCTTCAGGACCTGTCTTGTATGTCAATGAATACAGATGAAGGCACACTCAGATTTTGAACACTGATAAACTATTCTATCACTGTATGAAATAACATTGATCTAGACTTGATTGACATATCATAATACTTCAGAATCATTTTCAAACACTTTCTGAGTTTCAATTTCCTCTGTAACTTTCAACTGGCAGCTAGAGTTATTATTGCCTTGTTTGCCTCGTTTATTGTTGAAGCTACTTTTCATTATGTTCTTAAAGGAGAAGTATAATAAAAAAATAGGAGTCTAAAGCCCTCCTATAAATAGCTAGATCATATGATCTATAATTCTGTGACCATTGATCATAATCTTGGCTGTATCCAATTTGCTGTGTCCTTTGTTGAAGATGCTATAACATGATTTATTGTAATCTGGTCTTCATTTTTATTCAGTCGTCAAAACAACTTCAGTTTGTTTGTGGCCCCTGACCAAAATGATATTGCAATTGGCCAAGTTTACATTGATGATGGTGAATCCTTAGGTTAGTATAATCATCATTATCAATATCATTAAAAGTACATTTACCATAAAACATACTGCGTTATCTGAAAGACCTTAAAATTTTGTTTTTTTTCATTGGTCCGAAGCATAACGTTATAGCCGATATTTACTGTATTTCATAATTTCATTCCCTGTAAGACATAAAATCAATCTAGAACCATTTGATAACTTTAAACAATCATTTCTGGAGGCTATTTTGAAAACAAAATGCATTTGGAATTATTAAAAGCGAAAAACCAAAAATTTTTCCACTCAAAACTGTTACTTTGGAAAATTTGTGTTCCACCACATAGAAACAAAATTCGTATGATAAAGAATGTAAGATCTTGAACGAGTAGAAAATTGATTTCTATCTACAGTAACGCTATAAGCGATAATGTTTAGTTGAAGATGACCGAAATTTTGCCGGGACTTTGAAATATTAACGTTATGAGCGATATAACGTACAATCCGATAACGTTATAACCGATATTCACTGTATCAGCATTCTAAAATCAAATAGTTATTATTTCGGGAATTTCAAAGACCAGCAAATGGAATGCTAATTTGAAGTTTTGACATGCGTTTACACTGTAGAGGTCTGCATCGGATCGGATTGGGTATTAGTAATCCGAACATAGGCACAAAATCTCAACCCGAGTCCGATCTGATCCGACTACATTTTTAGTAGTTAAAATCCAATATTTTCGGATTGTAAATTTGCAATCTGATCCAATCCGAAAAAATCCGAATCCGACCATTAAAAATCATGGATATCTTCAGTGTAAGATTATGCAAAGTACGGCGATATATTTGGATCAAGATATGCACTAATTACAAATGTGGTACATGTAGAATGAGAATTTTTGAATTAAATGAATAATAATTTTTCAAAACGAAAGTAATTGTTTTATGATGTTTTGTTCTTGTTAAGATTAGAGATGTTAGGTAGGGTAATGAACTGTACATATATCACGTTTACTTTAACTATTTATCTATTTAAACTTTTAAATTAAGACTCGATCTTCTTGGTCTCCAGCTTCTGCGTCTGATTCATTACTATCGTCTTCACTTGCATCAGTAATTAGGGCTCTACTAATATATAATGCGTTCCACGCACTTCCAGTCAAAAAGCTTCCAATGAATAGAAGAGCATTAACCCTAGAGGGAGCAAGACGTGTTCTTCTGACATTGACTGTCCAACCAGCTTGAGAAAAGCTTCTTTCCGAAGGTGCACTGCTTGCTGGACAAGCTAAAATTAACTTAGCTACAGTTGCCAGCTTTGGAAACAGCTGGCAATGATCCTTCCGGAATCCCAAGATATTCAATTCTGTTTGCTTGATTTAGACCTCACCAATGTCATCGTTGTGACCAATTTTCATCTCATACTTTTGAAGTTGGAGATTCTGTCGGGCAAAACTATCAACTAAATGTAACTATCAATTAGGAGCCTCTCAAACTGTATTAGAACTATATTAAATTAAACTATATAATTTCAGATTGTAAATGTGAAGAGGTGTCTAAAAACAACAACAAAAAAGTTGTTTGACTGCCATTATAGCTAAATCTTTGCATCATCAAATCTGCGTCAATGATAAACACATTGGTCGACAGTGGAAACAATGACTAAATAGTTGTGAAAAGGTGAAAAATCATGCCAGGCGGCATGCAGCCAGCAAACATGCATGGAGGCATTGCTATAGAGAAGTATTTTCAATTTTATTAAGCAGCGCTCAAAAACTAATGATAAACGTTTGAGTAAAACTGAATATAATTGAAGATACTTCAACTTACTTCAAAATAGACATCACTGCAATGCTAAATATCAGGCACCAAAGTAAGATGGTCGCTCATAATGTAATCAGTGATGTATGTAAAATCAAATTAAATTAAATTATGAATTGAAAAAGAATAGTCCTGCTGAAACACATAAAATGCATGGTTTAGCACAGAGAAAGAAGGACAATAGCCAAAATAAGCAAACAAAACCAATTAGTTCATCAACAAAAGAATAGATATTGTTGATCCCATGCAAATCTTCTCAAGGCATTTAGTGGATGTGCTCCTTAGACTGAAAGCATTGTTCGGAAAATTGTGCAATAAACTATATCCAGGTTATCCTCTTTCTAATTCTGCCTCATTTTCATGTACTATATAGAATCTTAGTAATCCTAATGACAACTGCACTGCGTGTTTATCTTGAGTCATCGTCTATCGATTATGCTACAAAAATAATAGAAAATAGCTACATGAACTCAGAATGTTTTATATCTTGCTAAATAGAGGCTCGGGGATTAAAATACTCAAAATTATTGGTGATCTGGTAATCACTATGTTTAGAATTCCCATCATGTTTCATCAAACTATACCTATCACATCACACAGGGACCGATGTAGGATTTTCTGGAGGGGGTTCAGAAAAGGCATGTCAGGGTGTGGCCATTCTTGCTGCATCTGTGGGGTGAAATTAGCTAACAATGAACATGTTCTTAGAGGACTATTATGATCAATAAAGCAAGTATTCGCAAAAGAAACACAAATTATTTAAAAATATTGTATTGCAAAATGATTTTAATACTATTAACTAGTTTTGATATTCCATATCTTTATTCACAATCTACACCTTGAATTTTGCATGAAGATATAGGCCTAGCTCGACCGCAGTCCCCGAGTTCCTTCTTCTAGTGAATTGCTACAGATAAGTTCCCCACGATACAGAACAGAGCTGTACAGATAATTGCCATTTGCTTCTGATCTGTTAACAAGCGATCAAAAGTTTTACATAAAAGCTGCAGATTAGTGGAAAGTATAGATAAAACAAAACGATCAAATGATTTGAAACTTGAAGTTCCGTGTCAAAGAAAATACAAACAAAACAAACGCAGTGAACACACATTCCACGTAGACGCAAAATGGTAAGAAATTGGAAAAGTAGAACAGCATGTATTGTTTCTTTGCAATAGAGATGAGCCGATCGCAAAATTTGTCGATTAGTTTTACTGATTATTTTTGGCCAATTATTGAAATTTGCCGATTATTTTCAATAATCGGTCGATTAATCGGTAAACAAACAAAGGAAAAACAAACTTCAGGGTGGAAATGTAGAGAGCAAAGCGAATGTGAAATTTTCTAGGAGAGTAGATTGGAAAGTTTTCGCTTTCATACATTTTGTTGAAGCACTGTAATTGAAAGAATAGAAAATAATATCTAACAAATGGACTCTGTTTTTAGATCGAAAAAGTCGAATGAAATAAGAGGAAACACAATCTTTATTATGATAGTAAATACATTCATATAAACTATAAGTCATTCTAAGACGCAAAAACTTCAAGCTAAGTGCAGTAAAAGACTCAGAACACTTTCCGGTTCAAAACAACCACATTTGGCATTGCATACTCACATCTGTTGTATCGTCAGAAATAACTGCGATGTAATTAGCTGAATGGATCTCAGCATCAATTGGCTCTAAATAAACTTGATACATGCAATCCAACAGATCATTTTGAATGGTTTTGGATGTACCTTTAAACACCTTGTTCGAATTCAAATGGTCTTTCAAGACACTATCCACAGTTGAACAGAGTTGCAGCAGTCCTTTGTATACACCAGGGTTTCTAGAGGTACTACTCTCATCATGTCCTCTTAATGGAAGCTCAAGTTTTCCAATTGTTTTAATGATATCAATTATTCTAGAAAGAATTTTACGGTTTTCAGACACTTTTACGTTGAATGCAACAGTACTTTGGTTGTATCCTTCATCCATTTGATGCCTGATATCGACAATTCCATACAATTGTAATTTCATACAACTTGTAATGTGACATTCACTTTCAGCGTGCTTTCTTACTCTTTGTGTAAGGTGTTTCAAATCTTTCATACCAGTTTTCATCCATAAATCTTCCCAGCGAGGCTCAAGAATAGCAAAAAATAACCAAGGAAAGCAGAACAGTGCATGCGTGTCCTCACTGGCTGTCATCCATTTGGCCTTAACAAACCATGCCCTATTAAACTTGCCCCTAGCATGCTTATCTTGTTGTACAATATTTGAGGTTGATAGTAGATCTCTTCCTATTGAAACAACTTCACGCTTATCAGCATCGGACAACGTTGAAAATGGATGCAACAGCAGATTATCTACAGTATTCATTGCAAACCCTGTTCTCTTTTATATAGATAGCAATATTCTGAAAATTCTACTCTCATTCTCCCACGTGTATTTAATATTGCGCTTCATGTACTCATAGCAATTATGAATCTATTGTTAAACTTGTCAACAAAAGGTTGAACTATGACCGCAATTGCCAATCCATTCACTTCAGGTTATTTGTTCATTTGTTCATTTGTTTTCTAACAGTTTTCAATTGACAGCAGGTCAGCAAGATGTGAATTGTTGCTCAGAAACAAGCAGATTTCTGTTATAGTTATCTACCTCCTTTCTTCTCAGTAAAATCATGGGTTAAACCAAGAACACATAGATGGTTTTTTGGCTTTGCTGCTTGGTTGGTGGTAATACTCTAAAGCAAATGCGTGAGGTAGTGAATTTCTTGGGGAACCTGTCACCACCAGACCAAGCACCGTCACACTGATAATCAGTGGAATATTACTGTACTAACCTGTAACAGTTTCTGGGAATGGGCAGGGTGGGAAGCTACAAAACTATCCTTGCCCTGCAGATACTCACACCATTAGCAATTTTAGCAATTTGTACTATAAATCATTGAACTAGTACGAACTAAAAGACCTAGAACTGTTGAACTGCCTCATAACGTGCTAAAAAACCTACGAGTCTCATTGCATACTAAAAGACCTGTGAGTCTCTGTTGCAACTAGAGACCTGCGAGTCTCAATGCGAACTAAAAGACCTGTGAGTCTTTGTTGCGAATTAGGGACTACGAGTCTCATTGCAAATTAAAAGACCTGCGAATCCTTGTTGCAAATTAGAGAACTGCGAGTCTCAATGCAAACTAAAATACCTGCAAGTCTTTGTTGCAAACTAGAGACCTGCAAATCTCAATGAGCGAATGCGTGAGGTAGAAAATTTCTTGGGGAACCTGTCACCCCCAAATAATTCTTCAAGTTGTTTGGGGAGAGACAGGTTCCACTGTACCACCAAACTAAATCGTCCAAACAAGACATTCCTATCAAGCCTTGATTCAGTAAGTAGATGAGATAGTGCTGCTAGTGATGAAGGGGATGTTCTGGTATAGAGGAGATATGCCTGGCTGTTCCAGCGACCGATTGCCTTGATCTGGTGATCTGGTACTCCATTGCGGGCTGCTACGGTAGCTGCTCCAA
>JANVCG010029673.1:0-10663 GCA_025505365.1 Haliclystus inabai | reverse complement strand
CCCCGACAGAGAATTTGCTTTTCCCCGACCAGGGGGCTGAGCATCCCCGACGGGAGGGCTGTAGCCCCCCTGCCCCCCACCTAGTGCCACCCCTGTTACAACATAATCAAGAAGTCATAAGAAATTGACAGATGTGGACTTCACATTGAATGAAAATCAAACATGAAGTGGTTTATTTAGTAGCGAATCATCCACTGTCAAGATAACAAGGAATACTGTACGAACCATTATTATGTTGGAGAATAACAATTACAGATTCAATCAGCTTAATTTCCGTTTCAATATTATGTTGTCGATTCGAAGCTTTTTTTTCAGAAGCACGTGTCGTATTCAACGGTGGAATATACGATGCACTTCCCCAAACTCTTCATGCAGCTAATGGATGGAGTTTCATTGCCACTTGGTTTATGACCAAATCTGTTGATATAAATAAATAACATGTAACTATAGTGAGAGGATGGTGGCATGCGAAGAAGAGGCTGTCTCGATTAGGTGTACATCATTTCTGTGGTTTCTTTTGTTTTTCTCTCATTTCCACTCATGTGAAGAGTCGTTGAAGCACGAATACAAGTTTTCAAGTTTTTTAGCCATCAAAATACACTCTGTTTGGACTTAAGACAATGTGCAATTGGGGAGAGTACTTTTGGTATGTATTTTGATTGAATTTGAATTCAATTTACGAAATGATTTGTTGTTTACTGCTTGTTTATGCGGGTTTTCTACCGTGCGTTACACGATGGTGAGCTGCTTCAATTCGCCTTATGTTTTGAAATTATTCAAGAATTGAGTTCAAATCACCTGTTTTCCCTTGTTTGATACCTGTTATATTATTTCAAAAATCAAAGAAACGAACCCGATAAAACTATTTACAAGTAATTTGCAAAGTAATTGTCTGCAGCTCGTGAGTGTTCTTTGTTGATTCAGGGATAACTCATGAAAATAGCGTTTCGATGATGGCCCTTTTACTGTGTCAAATGCCGATCTGTGTCGCTGTTGTTTCCTGTAAACGGATTTGATTTCTTCTGTTTTCTTGAAGCCTATCTTTGCTACAGGCTGGTGTTTATTGCGTTCGAGGATTTTGAGTATGAATCTCTGATGTTTTAAAATGAACTTTGTTAAGTGTCTGGTGGTATTTGTTCGGTCAACGTTAGCTATTATCGTCGGCATTGTTACGTCAGAGAATAGACATAGATGTGTGTGTACAAATTCACATAATCAAATATTACAAGCTTAACAAATAATATCATGATTCACGAGGTAAGGTAAAACATAGCGTGTGATTACGAATGTTTTAGCAACAAAAGCGACTGTCGATGTCCGAACAACAGTTCCCGTGTCTGTTGTTTTTTGGTTTACGCTGAACTCCTGTTGTTAGGCGTTTAGTTCACTCTGCCAACATTGTTTCTTTTTGTACCATCAACGTCTCTATTTCCCTAAAACGATTCTTGCGAAATGATTTCGAAAGCTTGTTGTAGCATAGCAACAGAACTTATGCCCCTTAAACCGCCCATTTCAAAGATAGCATTCCTCTGCCATGATTTCGTTCTCGACCCAAATTATGTGAAATAAACTTGATATGTTTATTATTGGTAGAACTACTGGAATCAACCAGGCTTTAAGGAACAATCTGTGAGCTATATAAAAGTGCTAATGGTAGCCTAGCTAATTTGCAGTGACGTTGGTTTGTTTTCAAATTGCCATCTATCTCCCAGCCCAACCATTTACACTGTGTGTGTTATTGGTGGTCTTTGTACAAAAGAACCCCCTCGCGCTCTGGAGACAACAACTAATGTATTATTTTTGAGCACTCTTGCACAACCCCATTTGATACTACAGAATATTCCAAGTTCACATTAGACACACACTCCGTGCTCCCAGCACCCTTTGCTTCGGTTTCTTGTGTCATTAGTACTGTACTCCTATGATGTTCCCTATGTTGATGATGACAATTTACATTTAGCAAATTAATATTTTGTTTAGAAATGCTTAACTTTTGACATGATCTGTAGCGGCATAGACGACATATCACGACTGAGACGACGTAGAAAATGTTGATTTGAGTTGGCTGTTCTTTCTCACAGCCTATCTTTGGCTATCTGTTAAAGCATATGGCAGGATTATCTTTTCAGCTGACTTAACTATAAAACAAAATCGTATCCTGTAAAAAGGATTTGTCTGTGTCTAGCAATAAAAGCCACAGCATTGAAAATGAACGGTTGTTGATAGACATGAATTACAGTCATCACCCTTCATGCACACATGTTTTATTTTCTTTGGCTCAAACTGAATGTTGAAACTCATAGCATGACATTGATCAGAGATAATCTTTTATTTCGTTCCTGCTCATTCAACCGTAGGCCTTCTTATCAGTGAAAATTTAATGATTGTCTAATAAATGTTTTTACCGTGATTTTCATTCGTAACTTTATCAGCTGAATACTACAAAACAGCATCTAAATCACCATAGCATTTCCTATCCTTTCAATGACAACGTAGTGCTTATTTTCAGTAATAAATGTCTGTGATGTGGTAATCTTATGATACTTTATTTTAATTAAAGTTCGTCTGTTTAATCCGATTCATTTCCTTTCCTGTTTTATTTAAAAATGGATTCCGGATTTATCATCTGCTCCTGTCAATCGGATTGCCCCCGTTTTGAAATTCGACACATTGTCCATCTTGCTGCGCCTTCCTTATTACAGCGTTCAAAATCCCCTGAGTTCCGCGACTGGAAATAATCTTGTTTAGATAAATCTTGTTTCTCTTCCGATAGTTCTGATTTTCCGTCGGATTCTATTCAGGCGATCTCGTGGGTTCTTTGTTCATCTCGTTGTTTTGTTCTTGTTATTAGTTCATAATGTAACGATCAAGTATGTGGTGGAAATGATGATAGTGCTGATACTTGTGATTTGAGGGCATTCAAGCATCACTCTTATCAGCTTCTTTTTGTTTCCTTTTTCACAGACTGTGTCCTCCGTCGAGTGCATGTCTCGAGATCAATGGCAATGGCAACTGCAAGTAGCTCTTACCAAAACAATGGAACGTGTTACATATGCCACACTTCTATCCCGCTGGTGGAATTAGCTGAACATGAAAAACAATGTCTTTTAGATTTGCAAGACGGTGACGCTGAATACGGTGTCAGCGGTCCATTGTCAGACACTGCATCAGATGATTCTAGAAATTCTACTGATGTCAGTGTGAAATCATTGTCGAGATGTTACATCTGTGGTACGACACTCAAAGCTCATCAAATGGTGTCTCACGAGCGAACGTGTCTGCGGAAATGGCAGGCGGATCCTAGTCCTGGTAGTAAAGCATCTGCTGATTCAGTTTGGACTAATCTCGTGGCCAGAGGAGAGCTACGGAAAGCGAAATCAATGACCAGTTTATTAACCACTTCGACACTCAAATCACCTTCAAATAATGGTGGCGCTAGTAAATCGCCTTTTGCCGATTTTACGCCGAAGAAAGAAGCAAGGGCATCGAACCGTACGAACATCAACAGCATTCAGACTGCTGTACCAAATGGTAGAAGTAACAGTGCAGCTAAAGTACCGCAGCGCAAGAAATCAGACTCAAACGGATTACAGAGACAATTAAAAGCCAAGTCTTACGGTGATCTCCATCGCTTAGTTAAATCTACAACGCCTGTGAAATCGCCCATCCCCCGTGTTACTCCTCAGAAGCGAGTCAAGGCTCCAACAAACGCTAGCAAAACGCCTACGCCCACGGCCGGACGGAATGCACGCATGATTCGTTGCGGCGTGTGTGAACGTGAGTTTAGCATACATTCCGTTGATATCCACGAGGCGAGATGCCTGAAGATTCACAATGATCGGGAGAAGCTTGAACAAGCTGAAAAAGAAAAAGAAAAGAAAGAGAAAAAACGGCAACCAAAGAGGGCGACGAGCAGGGACGATCTGTCTACAACCCCCAACAGAGGGGCGGGACTCTTACGGTGTTACATCTGTGGTAACCTGTTTGGCACGCGTTCGCTTGGTATTCACGAGCCACAGTGCCTGAAGAAGTTTCATCTTGAGAATGAGAAGCTACCTAAAAATAAGAGAAGATCTCTACCAGAAAAGCCAGGTATACCCTCCATGTTGCTACTTGACAGCGGCAAAGAAATCCTCTACGCCGAAGAAGAAAGATCACCGGCTACTGCTACAAACGGGGGCCCACACAGCAGCCCCTGCAAACAATTGAGTTTTGATGATACGGATGGGGTTGACGTCAGGTCACCGCTTTTGAAATGCGATTATTGTGGGCAGCAATTCAAACGGTCGTCCATGGCCTCACATGTACCAATGTGCCGTGAAAAACATAAACGTCAACACAAAAACAGCGATGAAAATCGAGGCTCGCTCTTCTCATTCGGTTTAAGCGATAAAGGTAGTGAAGGGTCTTTGAGAGCGTGCCGGTTCTGCGGTAAAGACTGCCTCGTTAGTGACATCGACAGACACGAGAACCGATGCTCTGACCGTTGAAAGACGGGTCAATCACCACCCACCAAAGTTGAATGTCGCTGTGGTAACTGAAAGATGTTTGTTTGTGTATTAACGATCGCACTCGTCAAGTAGACGTTGAAACATCTCTAGTGATATATTGTATAGTAATAAGAATTTGTAAATGTTTAGAGTAAATCATTCCGACGTTTCAATTTCAATCTTTATTCAAATTTACTTCAATAAATGAATTCTTTAGATTGAAAATAGATTGAACAATTTTAAATTTGTAATTATTTATTGTGAAGACTCAATTATAATTATACTAATAGTAATCCTAATGTAAATTAATGCTCATTGAATGATGAACAAATCTATAGAGCTTAAGTGAAACACGAAAGTGTTGATTTTTTGAGCCCTTGGGCATTGGCTGCACAGAGTGAATGATGAGTGACTTTGTTCGTTTCGCTCTTCGACTCTAATATAGCAATGCAGAAGGCTGACATGGGAATGAGATTCAGGTAAAAAGAGGCGAGTACTTAACCAACCTGTAAATGCAATGGATGATGAAAATTTTTTTTCTTGCGAACTGACGTAAAATGACCAAACTAGGTATTGTTAGTAAGTCTCTCGTGGCTAGAAATTTGTGTGCATGAGCGTAGATTGTTATACAATCACTATCAGATGGTCATTTTGCGCCTGAGAGTACATGGGGAGATGACCCCTCTATTTAGAGCATTAGGAAGGAGAAGCCAACTCAGATTAAAGATGCTATCGATTTCAATCAAGAGTCATTCACGAGTTAACCTCTCATTCGTGTACAAGAAAAAATATCGTAGTAAAACATGCATTTATAATGTTCATATAAACGAGACTGTACATGTTATTACACTAAAAGTAAATGACCACTTTTGTAATGTGAGCTTTTTGCAAATGCAGTGTAGAGTTTAATACTGTGGGTGAATACAAAATGCGACGATCAGATGAAAGAGAGAAATGCTTGTTAAAATTATTATAAAATCGGGTGAAATAAAACTACATCATATCAGGTTGAAAATCTACGTCGACACAAGTTCTTTGACCCTACCATTCAATTGAATTAATTCTTTCAATTTATTCTCTATTTCATTATTAATAGTTACACATTCATGTAAACCCGATGACTTTCTGCTCCTTTCTTTCAATTCTTCTTCGAGAGATGTGTTTTTGTGGCCAAGCTGGCGATTCTCGATTTGCAGTTGCTGAAATAAATTATAAAAATGCCGGGATAAGAAAAACAGTCAAAATCTATTATCCGCTACCTACGTCTGTCCTGCAGTCAAGTTTCACTTGCTATGCAGCGTTGAGTGCATAGTAAAGACAGCCTATATGCAGACAACAGCCTATTTTCACACGAAGTGCATGCAACAGAACATTTCCCATTGCAAACGATTGCGGTGCGAATAGACAAGACGTAATATCGAAAAACAGTGTATCGATTATTTCCATGACTCTAAACGCTCGAACGCTTTAAAGATTTAACCTTGCCTTGCTGTGCGTACGTAAAGAAATCGGGATGTGAAAATAATTGATTACCTGGATTTGAGACGAGAGAGTAGTGTTTTCATCTTGCAACGACATTGACTCTTTCAATTGGCGTGACAATCGATTGAGTTCCTCGAAAAGAAAAAACCTAGTGTTAATATTCCTTACTATGCAATTTGCGGTTCCCTATTTATTAAAACCAAAGGTTTGCTTCTTGGACACCAAATATTTTCTTTCAACAAACGCCTTCTCACTATGCATACACCTTCCTTCTGCGCTATATAAAGTAGACCACATGATGACTGAGGCATAATTGACAGTGCAGAAGAACAATTTTCTCGATGAGAAATCAGAATCAATACCTCATCTTTCCTGTTGACTTGTGTTTGTAAATTACTATTTCGTTTTTCTGATTCCAATTTTTCTCGTTCAAGGGTTTGCACATGTGAACTCCGTTGGTTTACATTAGAGTCGCCTTCGTTTACCTAAAACAAATACACATTTAGCTGACCGTTGGGAAAAAACACTTCTCAAACAAATGATATGTCTCTACCCTTATTTTCAAAGTATTTCGATCCATCACGGGCTAAAGAGTGCCTTCTTAACTTATAGCAATTTGCAAAACTCTAGCCAATGACATGCTAAGTCTTTTCAATTTGTTGCCTAGTAACGGTATAACGAAGTTGAAAGTTTCTTTGCACTCAACAGTTTGTCAATAGATGAAACGCGCTGAAACAGTCCGACTGCACTGTTGCGTTGCCCATTTATATACTAGATTTAAATTAATCATTTGTTTGCAGTGCGTCACTCACTTGTTGCCGTAATTTCGCATTCTCTTCTTTGTAATTATTCAACTGCTCTTTCCATTTCTCAACATTGACGGTACTCTCTTGAAGAGCTGCAGTTAAACGAGCGTTATTGTTTCGCAAAGTTTGAAGCTCATTTTCCCACTTCTTGGCATTGGAAGAGCTGGATAAAAGAAATCGAATCGATCTTAGAATGAGGATTGATTGGCTGTATGAATTGCGATAGGTATAATTACTCGAATATTGCCGAACCTTTGCGCCAAGGCTTTCTTGAGTCTGTCGTTTTCATATTTCAATTGTGATTCTGATGTACTGGAAAAAGATCGTTGACTATCTCTAGCCGATCCAGCGTCATCCTGCGAGAGACAAAAAATAATCACTTATAATGCTCAGCACCTATACGTCAAAGCAAAGGAAACATCAGAGGTACATTTTGAACTCACATCAAATACATAAACGTGGCTTTGACTCTTCATCGCTTCGGAGGCAAGTAGAACAGAATTGGTAGGCCTATCCTATGTAGACTGCGATTTACAATAAATCAAACGCATACCACATGCCCAGAACGTAATTCAGCTATCTCAAAACAAAGCTAGCGAGACGCTGCAGCACTCTTTACAATTTTACTTACCATACAAGAAAGAAAGATCGAGTATTTTGATACAACAACAAGTTTGGTTCGGTCCAGGTTCGGTCTTTCTTTCATAGTACGGACATCAGAGCACTGTGTTTTGACAATTGTAACATAATACTGCAGATGGCCACTTGAAGTTAAGCTTTTACAATTGAACTACGTTACTAGGCAACAACAACGCGCGCAGATCATTGTGTTGAAATGATTGGAAGAAAATAATTGTCACAACAATGATTTTGAAAGGGGATTCACAGTCCCATTGCAGCCCTGCTGATATGTTGCAATCAATCACTATGTGTGATAGTCAAAGTAAATACAAAGTGATCAAACGGTTTCTGTTGTTTATAAGACATTGAAACGTAAGATGAACTTCAATTTTTAGACCATGCATCTCCAAGAAGAACTCAAGAAACTTTTCATACAAAAACACTGGTATTATCCATGACTTGACCAAGACTTTAATTTGAACATAACCTAAAACAAATATTTCATACCTCAAAACTACTTGCAGATGAGACGCTTCGGGTTGATGTAGTATTAACTTTATTGATACCATGGCCATTATTTAGATTTTGTGACCGATTTGATTGAATTGAAGAAGTTCTCGAGACAGTGCCCCCATGCACGCCCTGGGGGTCATATTTTGAAATAATGGCTTTCACATCATTGAACTCAGCTTCAAACTGCAGAAACAGAAACAGGGTATGAATATTGCATACAGTTATTCAGAGGGATGGGTGAAAGCAAATATGAAATGATTTTCAAATCCAGTAATTTACTTTGGTGAGCTCTAACTCAGATGAAAATCCAAGGCCATACACAGTACTCGTCTTTGATTCTGACCATTGACCAAATTTTTGTGATGTTTTTGTAAATGTCATGTTGGCTGTGAAGATACAGTTGATGATCACCTAAAATTCGATAATTTTGTTCCATTTTATAACTAAATACAAGATAATTGGCCATAGATTACAGTGCCAATAGTATAGAAGAGTGCCCCAGACCCAGATCGATAGAGAGAGCCCCCCCCCTACTACACTTGTTTACTTTACGATTTTTTTGAGATAGGATTGGTTGATGATATCTAGCTCGCAAGTTTAGTCTGACCAATGACATATGTTCATATGTGTGCACTGTATTGCAAGTTTGTATTCCCTCACAAACCCTCCGGTTTGAATTAATTAATTGTTAGTGATTAACGTGTAATGAACAGCAGCCAATGTAAACAATATCCCTTATGTCATTGTTTGTCGACTTGCAAGTCATAATCCGAAAGATTAGAGCAAAATCTACGCTGGGAATATGCCAATGCATCAAGATATCAGACGATACTGTAATGAATAATCACCAAGTTTTCAAAGTATTTTCAGGCACAAGTAACATTGCTAATTAAAAAGGCAAAATTTAATTATTGGGCGAAAGTAGAACACTACGAAAAACTGCGAACATACAATTTGCAAACAATGTCTGCGAACAGGTAAACAAAGCAATTTCAGAGGGTGACGATTTCGGGAAAATAAAGATGATAAGTAAATATAACAAATACGAAAATGAGATAAAGCTTCTATTTAAATGCATGCATTGGTCATTTGATGATCAAATCACAAGATGAATGATGTATTTAATTGTAAACTAATTGGCTCGTCGTTTTATCAATTTCCGAACCGGCTTAAATTAATAATTCCCCGAGTAGCGAGTCATAGAATACTGCTAACGTAAATGAGTTTAAAATCAATGGGGAATTAAAAGTTTAGTGCTGATTTATTGTCTATTGCTAGATTATAATATGAATGCTGGGTTACAAATTCAACAGATCATGAAATGAAGAAGCTGGCAATGTAAAAAGAATCAAATGCACAATCTCACATACATTACTTCCATTGATCGCTACGATCCTGTAAGAGCTTTTTGTGGAATCAACATAGATTGAAACAGGTACAGATTGCTTTGATACAGGCAGCCAACTCTTTTTAGTGTCTGGATCGATTTGAAAAACATGGGCTTGCGTTGTAAAGATAGGTTGCTCCCTGCAATAAACAGCGCAGAGCACCGATTCAAATCAAATGCACAGGAAATTTAGATGTCGATTGCAACCTCGTTGGTCAATTTCAGTAATAAATCAATTACAGCACTTACCCCATTTCTTGAAACGATTCCTATGGTAACCAATTAACAGACCATTAATTTATGTTTTCTCGGCCATAGTAGTTTCGCAACTTCACTGTTCTAGTGATCATCAAACTTTCGAACTTGGTTGTTTGAAAATAGACAAAAACAAAGCCTTTGTTCTGCCACACAGGGCGCCCAACTGCTAGCATTGCCAACATCTATTCTAATTGATATCATGTAGTCTAACCGCAAATTGATCTCTGATGATTGATACTGCAGTCTTACAACTATGCATATCGTGGCTCTATTGATCAACTGTTCGAGCCTCCACCATGATCAATTGTGGGTTGCGACCCAGATGAATGCAGCCCTACCACAAAATGTTTTGAATTATTAGAAACGACAGTGACATGACAAAATCACCACACTAAACTATATTCTGGTAGTTGCTCTCTTTTGATATTGAACATAACTTACGTGTGTAAACTATTGCAGTTTGCAAGAAATTGTAAGTGAATTATTAGGGTTGGGCAATTCCATTTTCTTTCTTGAATAAAATATTTACCATCAGTAAATCATCAAATCTATACAAAATTTAATTCTATACAAAGTTACATAGTGACTGAGGCACAGTATTCATTATAAAATTAACTTTCACACAATATTCTAGCTAAGTTTGTTCTTTTTCTTCATTTTAAATTGCTTGATTTTATCTTTTCTAGTTTTGCTTTTTGATTTTGTTTTGACTAAAGAATTTTCTTTCAGTTTGTTTGATTTTGTATTTGGTAATGGAACACTTTCTACTTCACTCTTTCTTTTCTTTTTAATCGGAATATATTCATCCTCCTCCTCATCTTCATCTGTTGAGTTAAAATTCTCTTTATCATCAACCGATGCCGTTAACTGTGTTAAAAAAGACTGGTATGATGACGATGGATCGAGATCCCCATCTCGATCATTCCTATGTTCATTCTCAGAGTCTTCACTTCCAGACCCTGAGCTGCATTCTTCTTTATCACTAACGTCGTCACCATACTCACATTCGATTGGAGTGGGAAGCAAGAAACCTGTGAGATAATAAAAATAGCTTTAATAATAATAATAATAATAATAATAATAATAATAATAATAATAATAATAAT